>RJVU01067793.1:5104763-5133573 GCA_003731715.1 Anabarilius grahami | reverse complement strand
AGCAGACGGTCAGCAGATCAGGTTCCAGAGAGGGAATGCTGCAAGAGAATCGAAAAAGAGGAAAGGGGATAGTTAAAGTTTTGAGGGGAAAGTCTTGGATCCGAAAAGGGATGAGGAAGACTGTTGACGTGTAGCCAGGGGAAGGATGTTTTCACTTAGACTCCGTCCAGGGCTGGTTCACAGCTACTTATGACAGCAAATGATACAGAAAGAGAAAAGACAGAGAGGCGGCATACGTGCTTTATCGCAGTTTGGAAATGTACACTTAAAATGTTTATTCCTGTACGGCAGGGCAAAGCCAGATGTGTATGTGGGTTTTAGCTGGAGTTTTAAAACTGTACCCTGACTTGACGTCACAGGTTTCCAGCATGTAATTTGGAAAGTGGAAATTCTGTGTGACACAACTAAGTCATAGCCAATCAGAATACATTTATGTTTAAAGTCAAAATTAAATGAAAATGATTTCCTAATTTAATTTTCTAATACACTTTCCTAGTTTTCATGTGATGATTCATTGTTATTCATGTTATTCTAATACAGGGTTTCCAGGACTGGGGTTCACAAACCCCTGTGGGTTCATGAGGGAACTATAGAGAATTTGTGAGTTGATGGAAAGCTAATAATGAATTAAATTATAAAAATGTAACTTTAAAATAAGTAAAAAAATTAAAAAGAATCAACATAAACACTAAAGATTAAATATTTATTTGTTAACCTGCATGTCATGTGACTATTAACCATTATCAGAGAACTGTGAACTTGTGAATGTGTTCTTAAATTATTGGAATATTAAGTTAAAATCTCAGGTGGTACTTGTAGTAAATATTTTAAGTAAAAAGGTTTGTTTGGCTGACAAAAGTTTGGGATTCCTTGTTATGAAGGGGAAAAAAATATGTAATTTTTCGCTGCTTGAGTTCGCCTATTCAAAACAAAGGCGTAGCTTGATGATGTCGAGATTGAGCGTGGAATCATGGGAGATGCCGTCTTCACCTCACAGCCAGGGTAAAAGAATCCGACAGGACTTGGGCAGAAATGTTCATGGATGAGGTTATTAACGTTACTGTAATATGAAGCAGGGCAGGGCCGAGTGCTGTGGGAGCTGAACGAGGCTGCTGGAGTGTTTGCTAATCAGAGACGAGCGCGTCACACGTCTCGAGAGTGGCAGAACTTTTATTATGCCACAGTCGCCGCTTCCACTTCTTCCAGTCAAGCATATGTGGGGTAACACAGTGCTGTTTATCATATTAGATAAATTTGAGTGTGATGAAAATGATGTTATAATGTTACTGTGCGTTTGCTGGGCGGCTGCTATGAGAAACTTGTTGCACACTGCAGTAAGCTAGATCGATAGAATATCATATTAATATAATCAAGAAAACAAGATTCAAACAATAAGACTTACTGTGTTGAGCTATATAACAATGATTAGTTTCTCTCTATAAATGTAACCAAACAGTTGTTTCCTTCTCTAATAAAACATATAATATATTAAGGCATCTTTGGTGTTTCCATGGTTTCTACAAAATAAAATCGGAAACCGAGGGTAACGCGGGTATGATGTCATTGACAGGCGACGCACAGACATGGTCCGTGTCCTGGCTAAAATTGCTTATTTCTCTGGATTTAAACATTCTTGGAAACATCTGGGATAATGTAAGTACACAAGTCAACAAAATATATAACACTGTTTTATAGTGTTTTTGGATATTTGAAATCATACATATTGTGCCTTTAAACAACTTTACTCTTCAGCTGATGTCATCAAGGCCTCCTCTTTTTCTACCGGTCACTTCAGATAAAATTAAGTCCCACCTTACATTTTTTATTTATACATTTATATTTGTGTTGATTCATTTAGCAGCTTTCATTCAAGGCGAATTACAAAACGAGGAGCATTACAAGCAATTTGTCATGGAGTCAAACCTACTGTGGTATTCGTTGTGCATAACTATACATTTTTCTCTGAATATCCAGTTTCAGTCTGAAATACTAGAGCAGGATTTTGTACCAGTGAGATTCACTGTGAGTAAACAATGTCTCGACTTGTTGTGGTCACAGCTGGTTAGGATAAAAAAAAAAAAAAAAGGTTTTCTGCCATGGACATACTGAAGTCAGTTTATTTGGAGATAAGCAGCAATGAGAAATGCATTGTATTACAGTAAGTGTGATCTAGTGTAAAGGCAGCCTTACAAATAATACAAAAACATGTGACCTGCACAAACACAGATATGCAACAGTAGCTACGTTTACATGGACATTCCGATTGATGAATCTAAACGTAGTGTTTACATGAACACTAAACTAAGTGATCAGGTTGATGTGCGTGTTTATGTGTCACGTGTCTATACATGAACATAGTTTCCCGCTGTTTGCGCATAATAACCATTCTCCTATATTGCTTCTTTTCTTTGTTTTAAAGAGCAGACTTATTTAGAAGACAGCGAGCACATGAACCATTGTTCCTTGCTGCTTATATTTATCGAGCAATAAAAACGCACCTTCCTGCGCCCAAAACAAGGCATCTGTGTTTGGAAACAAGGGCTGGTGAGACGTTGTCCTGCTCCACTTCACAGACAATGAGTGGAAGGAGAATTTTAGAATGACATGACAGTCATTTATGACACTTCATTCAACAACAACAACAGCTCGTTCCACTAGTCATGCGTCATTACAGCATTTCTACGTCATTGCACATGCGTAGTTCTTTCAGTTTCGGGTTTCAATCCAATCAAGTGTTTACTGTACATGTTCTTTCGATCGGATAAGAAAAGTTTTAAACCACCCCTTACAATCCGAATTAATTTTAATCAGATTTTGCCAATTCATTCTATTGACATGGTTACATGTGACTTTTTTTATTCTGACTATGCTACTTGTCCGATTACAATCGGATTATTAGGGTCCATGTAAATGCAGCTGATGTTACGTCACATTCATCCTCAATGCTGAATCTTTGGTCTGATGCACAGTTGCTTCTTTGTCTAAACGCCAGCTGTTTGCGTGTGTGTGTGACCCCTTTGAAAGACTGTAGCGTGAGTGTTTACAAAGCTGTCTGTCGATTTACCACCACTATCACTCCAGTGCCAAGTGTCTTATTCACACACAAATGCAGACAAAGAGAGACACTTTCTCTCTTTCACTAGTTTGCTTTGTTCATTCATTCTTATTTATTAGCTTGAGATTTGCTCATCATTTTTTGTTTCGTGTTCTCAATGACCTTAAGTTTCAATTGAACTTTCTCTAGCACTAGCTATGTTTCCATCCACCTATTTTATGTGCATTTTGGGATATTGCATAAAAAATGCTGGATGGAAACGGCAAGATAAGCATACATTCAAAAATATCCATAAAAGATTTATGCGATATTCCAAAGTTAAATTCGCAACTTTGGATGGAAACATAGCTACTGACATTTGATTAAGCCATGAAAACAAATTCAACATGACATTATTTATTTTTGCTCATGGGTTTAGATTGCTGTTGGGATGCATGATATTGGTACCATATCGATTTTTACGATACTAGATTTTTTTATTATTATTTATAGTATCAGTCAGTATTTTATATTTAATTGTGCATGCTCATTTCCCCTATTTTTACATTTATATTTTATATTTAGACCTTTGCTGTCATCTAACACTTAAAATTTATATAAAAAACATTAATAATTTAATAGCACTGTTAAATATAATCTTTAGCAGATCTCAATATGATATCCATAATATATCCATTTTTATTCTGTACATTAAAATGTTGTGATGCCTAAATTCACTTGTAGCATTTAAAAATATATTTTATTTATTGTAATGTTTTATTTTATGAGACAAAATAGTATATAATTTTATTAAAATCAGGCCTGAAAGATCTAATCTGGGCGAGGTAGAGAAAGCATGAACTTCATAATAGACCATTTTTGTCTGACTGACTTTTTATTAGTTTAGTGTTTTAGAAAAGAATGCATTTAAGTGTTCAACATGTAGCCAATATAAACATGCAATCACTGAGTAATCATTATTGGATTCAGCTGATGTTGAACAGATTTTTTTGAGAATTGTTGGACGTTAGAAACAAATTAATAATGAGAACTCAAATTTTAAAATTTAGGGTCCATTAAAACTTCTTGTCTCCAGTGTACACCTATGTTTTGCACCTGTTTTTGAGGTGAGTGCCAGCAGAATCTCTCCTTCCTTCTCCTGCCAGGTCAATGAGTGTTCTTTACTAGAGTAGTAATCTGGCTTAGTGACCTGCTCACCTCCCAGCAGGACCATATGTCTGCTTGTTTCTGTATTACTGAATGCTCTGCATGTAGTGTGTGACTGTGTCCTTCAATCTTGGCTTCTGATCACAGAAAAATTGTGTCCAGACATAGTTTGAATAAATCTTACTTAGATACATCTGTAAGAATAAAAGGTTGTTGTCCTGAGCACAAGGAACTGTAAGTGAAAATATTTAAAGGGATAGTTCACCCAAAAATGAAAATTTGATGTTTATCTGCTTACCCCCAGGGCATCCAAGATGTAGGTGACTTTGTTTCTTCAGTAGAACACAAATTATGATTTTTAACTCCAACCGTTGCCGTCTGTCAGTCGTATAATGCATGTCAATGGGAATTCCATCTATAAGAGTCAAAAAAACATGCACAGACAAATCCAAATTAAACCCTGCGGCTCGTGACTACACATTGATGTCCTAAGACACGAAACTATCGGTATGTGCGAGAAACCGAACAGTATTCATATAATATTTTACCTCTAATACACCACTATGTCCAACTGCCTTGCACATCCGGTGTGTGAGGTCTGAATGCACTCTGATGCCGGAAATGATCACTTCCGTCATCAGAGCGTGTTTTCAGACCTTACCAACCAGATGCGCAAGGCAGTTGGACATAGTGGTGTATTAGAGGTAAAATATTATATAAATACTGTTCGGTTTCTCGCACAAATTGTAAATGTTAAAGCTGCAGTCTGTAAAAAAATTTTTGGTTAAAAAGTATAACAATAATAATAATTTGCACGGTTTGACGTGATCCGAGCTAAGCGATCGTTAGATTTAATCCCCATTTGTAGCATGATTTATTGTAATGCTTTTTTCCCCTCAGTTGGTCAGAACAAAAGTGGCAGATTAGTTACTTACATGTTCAGATGACATTTTCCAGTGAAAATTCTTATTTTGGTCATACTTTCAAGACTACAATCTGTGATTCTGAAGTACAGTATCCACCAGTGTGGTGACTGACAGCCACACATTCTCCTCAAAACATTAGATTCATCCGCGCTGAGGAGGTGCCGTGCCGATGCACAACTCATGTGAAGATGATAATTCCACAAATAACTGCAATTGCTGGTTTCAAACAGAGATGAAAAAAGAGGCAAAACTTATGGACTGCAGGTTTAAATGCAATTTACAGATACTCTCTTTTCCATTAAATGCGATGGCGATTTTAATGGCGCTGTCTTTGTATGCATTATTTGCCATTTGAGCTACAGATACTTTTGATCATGATAGTGGGCCCTATTTCTGCACTAATTCCTAAAGATGGGTGGGGTGTCGTAAGTTCTGCTTCAACCTGCCTGGGTTATCACTAGTTATAGCCACATAGAATGTTAAAGGGGACCTATAATGCCCCTTTTACAAGATGTAATATAAGTCTCTGGTGTCCCCAGAATGTGTCTGTGAAGTTTTAGCTCAAAATACCCCACAGATCATTTATTATAGCTTGTCAAATTTTCCCCTATTTGGGTGTGAGCGAAAACAGTGTTTTTGCTCAACTACAACAAAGCTGAAAAAACATCTCACGCAGCCAAAATGGCGATTGTCAGTAACGGTGTTCAGCCCTACGTTGTTCAAACCAGAGTCGGACACTGATGGAGAGACTCAGGAAGAAGTTACAAATTTTATACTGCAACTGGACGTTTTTGAATGGTTAGTGGATGAATTTATGTAGTTGCTGTGGAGTTGATTCAACTCATCGACTAGCATGTGCCGTCATGTTAATCTTTAGTGCAAATCCAGCATTGAATTGACCCTCGTTTGTGAAGCAGTCCGGCGTAAAATGGCGGCATGGTAACAACACTCTACTACAATAACTCTTCCTCTTCTCTAAAGCAGCCCAACATGGCCTCTCCCCCTTTGTTGTGTGTTCTCGGGGGTGGGGTTTATGTAAATTTGGGGGTTTATGATGTCACCAACCCGGGAAGAAGCTTGTCGTAGTTCCTACCAGCCGTTTGTTGTAGTCTTTAAAAAGCGATTTCTGTAAAAGAAAATATCTCCCTTTGCATTAAACTTTGAGCGTCATAACTTTGCAGATGTTGTTTATGCTCAAACAGCAACATTACACACTAACTAAAGTTAAAAAAGTGAAAATGTCAAATTTAAAGTTTACTAAATGTGTTAAATAAAGGGCAGTTGATGTTTCTGTTAATGCCCACTCATCTGTACAGGCATCACCCTTCTGTGTCAGAGGAACTGAGTCAGAGTCAAGACAAAGTGGAAGAAAACAAGAACCAACTCTATTCCTTCTGCCTTTCCACGTATTACCACATTTTTATAATATACTGGAATTAATGCATAAATATACAAATACACAATTTTATTCTAATTTTAATTCAATTAAAGGCTAATTATAATAAAATTAGAAATGATAAATATATAATATAATAATATTTTATATATATATATAATTAATTTATATAAAAAAACAAATACACAGTAAAAATAGTTTTGAAATGTTTTTTGTTTTGTTTTTAAGTTTTATTTATGGGCTTTTTGTGCTTTTATTCGAAGAGGACAGTAGAGAACAGACAGGAGAGCATTGGGTGGAAAGAGGGGGGCAGGATCGGCAAAGGACCTCGAGACGGGAATCAAACTCGGGTCACCGTGAACGCATTTGCGCCATATGTCGGCACACTAACCACTAGGCTATCGAATGCAAGTCATGTGCTTAGATACTTAGTTCTGCTATATGTGAAACAGTTGTGACATAAAAACACACAATGTTTTTGTTTATTGTTAAATCTTTTTAATAATAGCTGCAGGACAGGTAGACTGTAAGGGCCTGCCAGTTCTCTGTCTGATGTTTAGACATAATGACTCATATGAACTGAACTGACTCGTCAGCTGGAAAATTTTCACCCCTCATTGGAATCTTGCTCTGGGATCTCCCAATTTTTTTTCCCCCGAAAAGATCTTAATGCAAAGAGAATTGCTGTTACTCACACACAAACACGCCCACAACCAGTTTCTGTGGCTTAACCCTCCTGTCGGTACATGTTCATGTTGGTTCTTTCTTCACTGACAGCAACTTGTTTAGTCTGCTTATTGAAGTAATGCACAGAGAGTGTGACGATTACTGGAATCCATTTCTTAGTCAAGTCTCAAATTTTCCATTGTTTCAGAGGGTTTCCCAAGTGTTGATCAGAACTGCAAAACAGGACGTTGAGGGTAAAAAGCAAAATGCCTGAAATTGTTTTACCCTATTAATGTTCTGGTTTCACTTATTTTTCCTTGTGAAAGCAACAAGAACTCTGAATCGTCTAGAGAAACAATGTATGTATGTGTGATCCAGCAGTTCTTAGGTGATGATAATGGTTATTTGTACACTCAGTGATGTTAAGGGTATAATTCATTTTTTCCTCTCTCTCATAAGGCTTAAAGCTTTGATACTCCCTCAAATTCATGAGTTACATCAGCGCATTCTTTCTGTAACTGACACAAGTTGGCTGTGTCCAAAATCAAAAGCAGCTGCCTCTTCTCATTCCATCAGTGACTTAACAGGCAGTATTATAATATGAAGGCACCTTTTAAGGTCTCAGACTCCCTTTTAATGCACTATAACATCACACCCAATGATCACATTCAATGAGCTTTAGAGAACCAAGAATTTGTTTAATTTATTTAATTCAGCACTTTCATCTATGGATGATGAAAACAAAAATCCCTAATATCGTCTGATAACCAGTATGGTACCAATGTATCATGATGATCAATTTTCTTTTTAATATTTAATATATAGACCTTATTCAGAGTAGCACCTTTCAAAAACTGACCCCAAACCCCAAACTTTTGAACAGTAGCGTACATTTACAATGATTAAAATTAGCGTTAGTTAGCCTCAATAGACGAACTAAGCATGCACAATTAAATATCCAATCAGATGATTTATCTCCAATATCAGTCTGTATATTTTAAAAATCTGTAATATCTGCTGGTAACTGATATACTGATGTATTATGCATCCCTACTTCCTAGCTTTGCATGCTGTCTTCACTGGCACAGAAAATTGGCACATTACTGTGGACCTGACAGAGTGAAGGAGCAAAAGGTGTCTGTTTTGCTGCCTGGCTAAAAAGTTTTTTTTTTTTTTTTTTTTTTTTTTTTTTTTTTCTTATTTTTTTTNTATTCCTTGCAGATGTTCCTGAGTGGATTTGTACTCACTTCTATGACTCAACATCATGAATACTCTGCTCTGCCACAGGGGAAGAGGAGTGGTGTGGGTTAACACTAGGCTTTTATTTTAGATTTTGAGTTTCTTTAAAGGGATAATTCACCCAAAAATGAAAATTCTGTCATTAATTGCTCACCCTTATGTCGTGCCAAACCTGTAAGACTTTTGTTCATCTTCAGAACACGAATGAAGATCTTTTTGATGACATCTGAGAGTTTTCTGTCCCTCCATAGACAGTTACTAACACTTTGATGCTTCAGAAAGTTCATAAAGAGATCGTAAAACAAATCCATATGAATTGAGCGGTTTAGTCACAATTTTCTGAAGAGACTCTATTGCTTTATATGATGAACAGATTTAATTTAGGCTTTTATTCACATATAAACATTGATCAGCGAACATAAGCAGAAGCTCAACCGAACCTGCTTGATGCGTGAAAACAAACCTCTTGCCTCAAATGTGCTGTGTAACACACGAGAATGAGCCTCATTGGTTCTCACGTGCGTCAAGCAAACGTGCTTGAGCTTCCATTTACCACAACTGATGTGTGAGTTGATGGATGTTTATATGTGAATAAAAGCCTAAATTCAATCTGTACATCAAATAAAGCGATCGAGTCTCTTCAGAAAATTTGGACTAAACCACTCAATTCATATGGATTAGTTTTATGAACGAAGGTCTTACGGGTGTGGAACGACATAAGGGTGAGTAATTAATGACAGAATTTTCATTTTTGGGTGAACTATCCCTTTAAGGCTGTAGTATTTTGTATTTTGTCGAGAGAAACCCTTCTACTTTTCTCTCACACCAGCCTTACTCAAACACAATCATCTATGTGAAACATAAGGACAAAATGTCACTTTCAGACAGTCTTTCACCTGGCAACTACATGAGTCCTGCTGTGACCCCTGTCACCTCCCAGCCGTGTCACCTGTTACCCCTCACCCCGACACTTGAGAGGTCCCGAGAGAGAGACATTCTCTTACTCACACACAACAGACAGAGAGCTCTTTGAGCTCCTGAAACATGTGCGTTTCAGCTCTCATTTCCTCTCTTTATCATTCTCTGTCTCTCTCGTATTCACACTCTCACAGTGGTACTTAATTCTCCATTCAGTTGGGATTGGCTTCATTTGTGGGCTAGATCAAGCTCCGTTTGTTTGACATGGAGGAGGACTGTCACTACCTTGTTTCCCATTCTGGCAATAACATGCTCTCCTATAAATATTTTCATATGCTGAGGCAAGTTCACATTGTTTCATATTCACAAACACTTGTATACTTCATGCACACAGAACTTCATGACTCATCATTGTCTATTAATTTTGGACTGTCTCCCGCTCAAGGCCTCCACCCCATTATTTCTCTCATGTGGATGACATAATGTGTTTTTGAGGGCGTATAAACACATTTGAGCTTGTTGAATAGATGTTGTCCAGAGAGAGGTCGAATAAGTGTCCCTGTCTAATTTTTACATATTTATTTGGTTAATCTCATTAGGGCTTAACATTGAGAATCTCTCTGTGCCAGTGTGAGAGAGGTTTGGGCAACCGGCATTGTTTTAATAAAATGTTTGTTGTATAGGTGTCGTATTTGATTCTTCTGTTTTGTTTTTGTGTGATGCTCAGGTGATGAGTGAACATGGAGGCAGGATCGGTGGTGCGTGCCGTGTTTGAGTTCCTCCCCAGCGTCTCTGAAGAACTCCCTCTGTTTACTGGAGATGTCATTGAAGTGCTCAGTGTTGTTGATGAATTTTGGCTGCTCGGAATCAAAGATGGAGTCACAGGTAAAGTCACTGTAAAGGAATCCACCGTGCATATAGTCTTCAGCCTTCCACACCGGTGCTGATATCTTTTCATTCTTTCTGCCCTCAGGCCAGTTTCCCAGCACTTTTGTGGAACTTGTTACAATCCCAAGCACCAAGACAGGAGAGAATCTGTATGTGTGCATCAATGACTTTAACTCTGTGGAAGCTGGAAACTTACCACTAAAGAGAGGTACATTTTTTTTTATATTCTTAGTTATTAAACATGCACGAGTTTATCAGGGTTCTTTAAGGTTAACAATTCAAAGACGGTAAAGGATATTATTTAAAGGGTTAGTTCACGCAAAAATTTAAATTCTGTCATTAATTACTCACCCTCATGTCGTTCCACACCCATAAGACCTTTGTTCATCTTCAGAACACAAATTAAGATATTTTTGATAAAATCCGATGGCTCAGTGAGGCCTGCATTGACAGCAAGTTAATTTACACTTTGAAACGCCTAGAAAGCTACTAAAAACATATTTAAAACAGTTCATGTGACTACAGTGGTTCAACCTTAAAGGATTAGTCCACTTTTAAATAAACTTTTCCTGATAATTTACTCACCCCCATGTCATCCAAGATGTCCATGTCTTTCTTTCTTCAGTCGAAAAGAAATTAAAGTTTTTGATGAAAACATTCCAGGATTTTTTTCCATATAGTAGACTTGAATGGGCACCAAACAGTTGAAGGTCAAAATTAGTTTCACTGCAGCTTCAAATTGTTCAACACGATCCCAGATGAGAAACAAGGGTCTTATCTAGTGAAACCACTGCTCATTTTCTGAATTTTTTTTTAAATTATATAAGTTTTAACCATAAGTGCTCATCTTGAACTAGCTCTCTTCTTCTTCTTTATTAGAATTCCAGCAGTGTAGACGCTGCTAAGTGTATTACTGCCCTCCACAGGTCAAAGTTTTGAACTAATTTTTATATGCAATATGCTAGTATATAACAATTAGTTCAAACTTTGACCTGTGGAGGGCAGAAATACACTTAGCAGTGTCTACACTGCCAGAATTCTAATAAAGAAGAAGAAGAGAGCTAGTTCAAGGTGAGCATTTATGGTTAAAACTTATATTATTTTAATTTTTTTTTCAGAAAATGAGCTATGGTTTCACTAGATAAGACCCCTCTTTCTCATCTGGGATCGTGTAGAACAATTTGAAGATGCAGTGAAACTAATTTTGACCTTCAACTGTTTGGTGCCCATTCAAGTCTACTATATGGAAAAAAATCCTGGAATGTTTTCATCAAAAACTTTATTTTCAACTGAAGAAAGAAAGACATGGACATCTTGGATGACATGGGGGTGAGTAAATTATCAGGAAAAGTTTATTTAAAAGTGAACTAATCCTTTAATGTTATGAAGGGACAATAATACTTTTTGTGCGCCCAAAAATCAAACTGCCAAAGTCACGTGACTTTCACGCTCCAAACCACTGATTCGAAACAAAAGATTCGTAAAGCCTCGAAGCTTCTTGAAGCAGTGTTTTGAAATCTCCCATCACTAGATGTTGTTGAATAAAGTCGTTATTTAGTTTTTTGTCTCGCATAAAGTATTCTCGTCGCTTCATAACATTAAGGTTGAACCAATGTAGTCACATGAACTGTTTTAAATATGTTTTTAATACCTTTCTGGGCATTGAAAGTGTAAATAATTTGCTGTCAATGCAGGCCTCACTGAGCCATCAGATTTTATCAAAAATATCTTAATTTTTGTTCTGAAGATGAACGAAGGTCTAATAGGTTTGGAACGACATGAGGATGAGTAATTAATGACAGAATTTTCATTTTTGGGTGAACTAACTCTTTAAATGCATTTATTTTGATGGCATTCTAAATATAAGGAATGTATATAATATTTTACTACAAAGTGAAAATGTTAAAAATGATAATTTATGCTGATGCTGAATGCAAAGTTAAAGGCATCATTTACTCACCCTCATGTTGTTCCAAACCTGTATGAGGAGTCCCAATCATGAATCTTTGGACATTCTGCATTTTTGGGGGGTTTGTGCTTTAAAAAAATGACCAAAAAAATAATAATTTGCAGTAATGTCTTAAATCATTCCCTCACAAAAAGCTATCATATGGTTTCAGAAGACTTTTTTTTCACAGAAAAAAGGTAATCGGGTTTGGAACAACATGAGGGTGATTTTATGATGTCAGAATTTTCATCTTTTAACCAGATTTTGCATTAAGTGTAAGCCATACATAGATTGATTACCATTAAAATTTTAGGTAGCTGATCGAGTTAAATCCCTTTGTACTTTCCACTTTCTCTTTTCTTCAGCATAAGTCCTGCTTACTCAGAGTGGCTTAATGTCATATATGAGAGGTACTTTTTCTTTTTTATAGTAGACAGTAGAACACTAGATTGTACATCACCTCTGTAGTAGCCACTGAACAACACACTTTTAGAGGTTTAATTTCTCTGTTTGCTGATTTAGCTATAGTGAATCAAAAATGGAGGCTCTGAGTTGTAAATCTAGTTTATTCCTGATGTATCCATTTGATGGTCTATTTTTAAGCTTATATCATCAGGGTTTCCAGATTTTGAGCCCTATACATTCAATTGAAAATGCCATTTTCAAAGAGTGCTGATCCCAGTTCACCACTAGATGTCGCTAATTGTGTTTATATTGTGTACTGTAGAGGAAAAGATACCCATAATCCTGACAGAAAAAAAAAAAATTTATTTATGTATTACTTTTCTGTTATTTCTATCAGTTCTATAATGTTTTTTCCCTTCTTTTCATTGCTTACTTTAGACAATTTGTGTGTGGTGTTTTGCATAATACACTGGTTTTGTATGTTGTTTTAGATGTTTGTAGTAGTCAGTACTGATCCAATGTGGAAACTGTGATTCGTCCAGTGCACACTTCCTTTATTTTGATGTGAAAAACACAACTGGATGAATTTAGTTTCCACTATCATGTCAGTGGGAATCAAATAAGCTGTTCTAGTTTATGAGTTAAACACAATGGGAGGCGGGCGCTCCGCCTTCAATCTGTGTGGAATGTGGCCCCTGTGACCCCAGTGGACATTCTGGCTCCTGTTGATGTCTATGTGTGTATTTGCTAGCTAAAACTGATCACACCAATGACTTTACTGCCATGCAAACTGACTTGATGTCAGAGGTGAGCTTCACACTGCTCTAATGCTATTTACAAGGACAGTGTAAAGAAATAAAGTTTGTCTTTTGCCCTGGCTGAAAATGAGTGCAAACACAATTACACAGCTAATAGTTATATTTTCATTTAATATTAAGGCACTTAGAAGGGATAGTTCACCCAAAAATGAAACTCCTGGCATAATTTATTCACCCTCATGTCATTTCAAAACTATGAAGTATCATTTTAACAGAATTACTTAAAAGAACATGGTTTAGCATGGGTGCAATTAAGAAGAAAGATGTTAGTTATGTAAATACGTTTTAGCTAATACAAATAAAATGAATGCACATAATACAAAACATAATCCATCTTAGACTTTATACAAATAAGTTATATGATGATTTTAAGCTTGACAGAAGGTCCGATTGTTGTTCTGTATGCACATGCAGATCGACATCTTTTGGCATCATGCTATTTTTTAGAAGCTTGTGCCATTAACATTGAATTTAAGACAAAAACAGTTTTAATAACTTAATTTTTTAAAAAGATAAACACTGCATTATATATTAAGATTAGTATTCAGAGAATGTGTCTTTAATACAAGTTTATGCTGTCTTACTGTACTGACAGTACTTTTAAACAAGTCAAAAAAAAGTGAAAAAACAGTGTGATAAGAGAAATTTACTTTAGATAATTACATTTATCCTGTTTGTCTATCCGTTATGTTTTATTCATTTAATTATTTATTTCTTTTAAAATGATTTTACACTTCTTGCCATGAAATCAACATTAGATGCTGATATAAAACAACCAAATAAATATGTAATAAAAAAATTTAAAAAACCTTAATAAATATATTCAAGATACAGTCTATATACTGTAGACTATTTCATCAAGGACATTTTTAAACATTATTACTAAAAAAATAATTAAACATTCATTAAGAATGTCATGCAAGAAGTATTTCAGTACATTCCTAAGTATCAGCAGGACTGCTGCATTTTGAACAATCTGCAGAGGTTTCATTGGATATAACGGGAATTTTATTTATTGCCATTATTCTTGTTCATGTTATCACTTTGTGATAGCTCAATCCTTCTTTTATTCGTATGCTTATCTTCTATTCTCTCTCTCCTGCTGTAGGTGATGTAGTTGCTGCTGAAGGCAGTGTGGATGCTGTATGGATAAGAGGGCATAATGCATGGGGCTCACGTGGGATCTTCCCTTTGTCTTGCGTTAAAGAGCTGGAGCTTTCTGGACGTTCCAGGCAGCTGTCAGAGCGTAGTGCAGCCGCCCAGGCCTCTGAGCTCCCCCCACATGCACTGGGCCAGGCCCGTGCCCTCATGAGCCTTCACGCCCAGCTGGACGAGGAGCTAGACTTTCGCGAGGGTGATGTCATCACCATCATTGGCCTGCCAGAACCTGGCTGGTTCCAGGGAGAGCTGTCCGGCAGGACGGGAGTTTTCCCTGAGGGCTTTGTGGAGCTGCTCGGACCCCTTCGCTCACCTCTGGAGGAGCCTGAACCTCAGACCCTGGAACAGTATTCTGCTTACAGCATGGAAGAAGAAGAGAAGAGGGAGGAGGAAGAGCGGGATGAGGAAAATCCAGAAATGGAGATTCAACAACAGCAAGAGGAGGAGGAGGAGGAGGAGGAGGAAGAAGAGGGAGCTGTATATGGTATTGCGCTTTATGAATTCCGGGCGCTTGAGCCAGGTGAGCTGGACTTTGATGTCGGTGATAGGATTCAAATCCTCGCTACGCTGGAGGACGGGTGGTTGGAGGGGCAAATACGTGGCAGAAGAGGAGTTTTTCCCCATCGATTTGTCAAGATGGAAGGGCAGCTGCAAATCGTCCCACAAACTGAGACTTTAACAAGTGAAATTAGTGTACCTGAGAAAGAAGAAGAACATTACACTCCCGATTATACCTCAGTTCAACAAGATCACTCGGTTCCAGAATATGAGCAAGAGTGGACTACCCAGGAAGACCACACGGTGTGGGACCTGGATTACTTTGAGCGGCGGGAGGAGGAAAGAAAGGATGACCATGTGCGCTACATGCACTCCGATCAAAGTTCTCAAGAGAGAGGAACGACTGCAAGTCAATCACAGGTTCAGTCACAAGAAAGAAGGCGAGAAAGACCCCCTCCCCCTCACATGCAACCCAGCAGAGCGAGTAGCTCAGCCCACAGAGGAGTTCGAAGGACCAGAATGGGCAGCCCCAATCTGGGTAGACCCCAGCTGCCCCCCAGGCCAAGCCTTCATGCTCTCAGCAACCGGCAATACAGCAACGGTTCTCACACCAGTTTACGAGAACCTCCCCCAGCACCCATCACGAGGAACCAGAGTCTTAATATTCCCGCCAGAACCTCACCTAGTTCCACCTGGACAAGAAACAATGGTAGCTATGCCTCTCATGACAGCAGAAACCCCTTCAGCAGTAAAACCTCTGGTGAGAAGAACAGGCAGAAAAAGCTAACTCGACACGCAAGCGTCAATGATTCGGACCTAATATCCGGTGGCCGCAGTGACCACAGGGCATGGTCTCAAGGACAGGGTTCAAATGGGTTACCGACATCTCAGACAATGGGAATTTTGGCTGTGTCAGCTGGGGATCTTGAAGCCAAGCTTTCTGAGCAGCTGATAGAATTCGAAAGGAGCTTGCCGGGTTGTGGCAATGGAGCCACGGAACAGAGCCGATGGGAGGAGGTTAGTGGAGGATGGGGCAACAAAGTTTCCCGTCACTTCTCCATTGTGGACTACAGCGATGAGAATGACATAATCCGTGGCTCCTCCCACTCTTCGATGGAACGTCTGTTACCCGCCACTTCCTCTCCCTCTGGCTCTGCCTCCTCCTCTTTGGAAAGACTGAAAACGCTACGCCCACCTCCTCCTCGACCTCGGGTCCTTAGGCCACCAGCACCTACAAACTCACATTGTCCTCAGACCAATGGTCGTATTGCTCCTCAGCCATACAGACCCGCACGTCCAGCGCCACGCCCACCTCCTCCGTGCCCACGCACCAACCCTCGCCCCCCTCCACCAGCTTCCAATCCATTCTACAACTCGCCAGAAGAGGAAGAAACTGTTGAAGAGGTGGAAGAGGCAGAGGATGCTCTGGAGACAGAGAAAGAGATGGAGAGAGAAAGAGAGAGGGAACAGGAGCAATATAGTTTGCTCCTGAGGTTGGAGGAGGTGGAAAGAGACATTGATATGTATTCTCACACAGCCCAGGAGCTGCAGGCCATGCTGGAAGAAGAGCAGGATGAGACTTCGAGACAACAGGCTCTGGAGAATCTGGAATTCTGCACCTACACCATGGAGACACTAACCCTAGAACAGCAGCAGCTGCAAGGTAGTCTCTAATTCCTCTCTTTATTATCACGTCAGTAGATTGTTTTGACAACCAATACAGATATTGTTTTATCTGATATTTATTAATTTATTTAGTATTCATTCATTCATTCATTCATTAACTAATAAATTGTTTTATTTCTTCTTCTTGACCGTTATAATAATAGTAATAGGAATTAAGACAATTATTTATGTTAGTGACAAATGACAAATAAGAAACATACAGTATATAATAATAATAATAGTACTAATAATAATAATCTTTTATTATTATTATTATTAAAATGCTATATGTTTCTCACTTGTGAATGAATGGCTGCCATGTACATTGCACCTGTGTGCATTATTGTTTCCTGTTGAAGGCGCAATGACACTAAGCGGTGGCATTTATTGCTTGAAAAAAAAAATAGGTGGAATTGATTGTTGTTCTATTATTGGGTATTTCTTTAAAACACTAAAATATATGTAGTAGCATGAAGTAAGGCCGTGTCAGTGAGTTCTTCGACTCTGAGAATTAGTGTCTCCACATCAGCCACTCTTATTTGATTTTTGCTGGTCACACTCTCTGACAAAAGAGAACAGTAGCTTATATCAGTTCCAAAAAAACAACCCGTTTGCTGGTTAGTGTGTTCAGCCATGCGTTAGTTTGATTTGAATACATAGATTTCCCTAGCGTTCTTGCCTATGCCAGGACTCTGTATCCACAATAATCATCCACTATCTTCTTTTGAGGTCAAATTACATCTTGCATGTTACAGGTGTTCCCAATGAATTCTTTCGATATGCCTTTGAAACCGTCATGTGAGACAAAGTTCACCGTACTGGGTGTGTCGATACACACAACTCGTGTTAATTTATATTAAAATTCCCCACACTGTGTGTGTCAACATAACTTATTTCCTATGAAATCCATCTATACTGTGTGTGAGTGTGTGTGTGTGTGTGTATATATATAAAATCTGCTCAAAGTTGTTGTCAACTATATTACAATCTTTATGAATTTATAAGCCTCTGTCCTTCTAAACCTCTCTCAAAGCTGTTGGTATATTCAGCAGTTGTTCATAGATGTTCTCTGGTCGACCTTCACACATAAATAGGGAATACAACACACCCGGCATAGGGCTAAACCCATGATAGGCGGACCTCGTTTTAATATTGGATAGAAACCACCTTGTTTCTCAGAGTGTATAGAATCCGTAGCACTGGGAATATTATGTCTTTGCACAACAATTGCTATAGTCGGATATGAGGCATTGTGCCTATGATTCACTGTACAGTAGAACATTTTGAGAGCTCTATGAGCCCGATCTTGTGTGTAGTTGTAATTTAAAAGATATTACCTTGTAATTGCAATACCATCGGTATATTACCTATGTGTGGAATGCTGGTCCTGTTGGCTACATTTTTCCCATATACATATGAAATACATTTTGAACCTATAGTAAGAGAGAGTGGTGGCCTCTTTGCAACCCTGTTTCTCTCTCTTTCTCTTGCTCTCAATCTTTACATTTCTCTCTGCATTTACACTCACAATCACTGTCTCGGTTCTGTTCCTGTTTTTTGGTGAAGTAGTGGACATATCATAGTTGTTGGGCCTCTGGAGATAATGGCCAGCAGTAGTTTCAGAGCCAGACTCTGGAGCTCTCTGGTGCAGCCTGTGGTGCGTCTCACAGCGATTTTTGGCCATGTTCTTAGAGCCAGAACCACACATGCACCAGGTAAGACTTGTGCTGAGAGGGGGGGGATATCTCTTAGTGTTTGGTATTATAGAGTTTTAAAAGGAATTCATGTTTCCCTTTCATATGATGGAGAATACTTTAGTAATTAGACACTATTTTATAGCCAAAGAATTGTATTTTCTTGCTTTCTGTGTTTTTTGTGTTCACAGCACATGACACCATTATGTGTGTCACATACTCTGTTTGCACACAGCTGTGTACACATCTTGCTTGATAAGTGTAACCTGCTTGCTAGGCACAGACATTTTTTTTTCAAGTATAAGGGACAATGAATTCCATTTAAAACTTGGATCAGGTTTTGGATTTGATGATAGGTCAATTTTAAAGCAAAGGAGCTTTCATCAGTGGCTCTCCAGAAGTGATTATCAGGCACAGTGATGCATGCCTTTGGTTTGGAGCACTGCCCAAGTCTTGGTGAATACGACTTGTTTTCTGTAACGCCTATAAGTGTATGTGATTTGAATCAACTTAAATTTAAAATGATTTTTTTCCTCTTAATAACTCTTCTTTTTGCCTCTTTCTCTTTTCCTAATCAAAGTAAATTTGTGTATTTTAATAATTGTATTATTGTGTATAGTATTTACAGTACACAGTAGATAGATAATTACATTATCCCAACATAATTATTTTGGTGTGTATTGCTTATGAGTATAGCATCGAGTCATTGTGTGTCATAATGGTGTAAGTAGCCTCATTTCCTTGTGAGTTTCTCTTTCTCCATTTAAGTAGGTATGTGTGTGTGTGTGTATCCACATTTATCATAACAGGGTGTGTTTCTCAGCAGGGAGGGTAGAAACAATGGTTATTTATTGTTACAGTGCAGGGAGTCAGTCAAGAGCCTATCAGCTTTGAAGCCGTGCTTGCTGAACAGCGGTTTTGTACAGGAGGGAGGAGACTAATTTTTTATTTCATCATCTCTTCTGGAATGGAAAAAAACACACGACTAAAAGCTTGGAGTGAGATATGATTAGAAGTTTTTTAAGACTGACTTGGATAAAAAGAAAGAAAGAAAGCTGAAGGCAGTTTTTGAGCAGTTAAAACTTTTGTATTATCAGACCCACAGGTTCTCATATTTCTCATGCGTCATTCTTTTTCTGGCAAAAGTTATTTCCATAGTCACGTTGTTGGAAGGGAGACAGTTGTGATTTTGGTTCTGACAGGCCCGTTTATATGTGTATCTGAGTGAGTGTCCTAGTTCTTTTTCCCTGTCCATAGCCCTTGTTCTAATTGGGATCAGTTTGGGTGCTCATAAAAAGCATCAAGAGCTCATTTGTGTACTGGATCTAATCTCCAGCTCCCAGCTTTTCTGTCCCTGTCTCATGCATGAAAGCCTATTCAGGTTTACAGAAGGCTCTTTAAGGAGCTGCATGAGCCCATCGCCTGCTGGAAAGGCTGTGAGAGATTGGATGAAGGCTATTATAATAACAGATGAAAGGAGTGGCATGCGAAACCTGTGTCCTCACCTCTGTCACGAGCGTCCATCTGAATGCTTCGTTTCTGTAACTACTTTTTGGGTTCTGTTGTGTTCTCTGATAGAATTTGGACTAATCAAAATGTATGAAACAAGCACTCATTTGGGGACAGTGACTGTTTCGAATGCTTTTGATCCACAGGCTTGCCCATGTCTTTCATACATTTTTTCCCTCTATCCCAGGAATTTAAGAGCCACTAACTACAGAATGATTAGGTCCCTAAGGACCACTTTGTGTCTTCTGATGGATTCTTTTAGATATTAACCTACAATATTTAACAGAGTTTGTTTGGCAGATTTTAGTTATAAATGTATTAAACATGTTTTTTGATGTAAGGCATCAGGTGCACCATGTTTGAAAGTAAGTTCAGTGCCATTTCAAAGGGTAGTACTTGTGTAAACAAAGTAAAACAACTCCATTGCACATGAGGAATGTCGTTCCTGATGTCCGTGGAGTGAAAACAACATGCACACAGTTTCGGTCTGCCCCATGTAAAGAAATGTGAGATCTTAACCACTGATTATCAAAATACCAAAGTTAATAAAGAAGAGAGGACAAGCAATCAGGCCTGCAAAATCTCTTATTCTCACTTTCCTTTCAGTTTTAGCTTGTGTGATATTGTGCATTTTAATCCAATAAAGCCTAAGCCACTTTCTTGTTCTCCATTTAGCATGTTTTCACATTACCTGGGTTTGTGTTCAGTGGCACATTCTTAGTACTGTGTGCAGTAGGAAATCAGAATACTGTGTACTGTTTTGTCTTTTTTGTAGGGGGAGTGATATGCTATACTGATGAGCATGAATAGCGGGGTTTTTTTTTTTTTTTTTTTCTTCGCATGAAAAGATGCTCTAGCCTGTGAAACCAGGGGCTGTCTTTAACAATGGCTCATTGTGAAGTGTGCAGCCACTCTACAGTGCACAGTGCTCTCTGGAATAATCGGCCTGTGTCCAACTTTCCCAGGTCATCTTGTTGAAACATGAAAGTAGAAGATTATGAAATTCATGGGAACCTTGCTTCGCTAAAACTCGTATGATGAGCAAGTTAGAACAGATAAAGCCTTGATCCTGCTTTTGACAGAACATTCTGTGTGTCAGGTTGTTTTTGTAACCATATACACCTGCGAGACTTAAAAATGCAAGCAAAAACTGTGAAATAGTACAGCTTCATTATACCTGTTTTAGTTGCAAAACAGCTTAAAAGACTCCTCAAGAGGCAGATACAGCTTTGCTTGTGAGTAATGCCAAGTTTAAAAACATCTCAAAGAAGTTTGTGGAATGAAAGAGGATAATACTCCCTCCTCTTTTGTGAAGTCCAGCCTGTGTTTTCGTGCAAACAGAGACTCCAGCCAATCACAGCCTCCCTGTAATCCATTCATGTGACTACATTCAATGATTAACCCTAAATGCCTCCCCTTTGCCTAGTCTCTGTTGTTGCCTCTTCCCTCCCCCACCTCCTTCCCTCTCTTCCTCCTATTGGCTGGGTAGGCGGAGAGAGAATCAGAGAGAGAGATTGAGTTTCTCAGGTCTGAACCAGACAGTCCTGTTCAGTCAGCCGTCAGAGAAAGAGAGTTAGAGGGAGAACAAGAGTTTGAGCATGCCTGACAGAGACCACTACATCTGGACATGGAATGTGAAAACTGGGGAAGCTAACAGAGCTTACCCTGTTTGTAGAGTCCCACAGCCATTATGAAGGGACAGGTGGCTCTAGGACACCCTATGTCATTTGCCCCAGTGCCCGGGGACTTCAAGAGGCCTCCTCCCAAGAGAGGTAAGAGCGTGGAAGAGTTGGTGAGTGAGGGCTGGGAGAAGGAGAGATGCATGCAAATGCTGCATTTTCAACAGCAGCAACAACTTCAGCAGCAGCCAGTCATGTGCCCACAGGACTTCAGACCTGTACCGGGACACTGGGAGCACCAAGCCTACCTCGGACAAGCCAATGGGTACCGTCAACAATGCTGGGAATATGAGGACTGGGACAAGTTTCCTTACCAAGAAGTCCCTCCCCAACAGTTTTTCTATCAGTCACCAGAAGCAGTCTACCAGGAGCCAAGGATGCCACAGGAATGGACCGGCAATCACTGTTTCTACCAACATCGAGAAGAACTGGATTACTCTGAACACAGAGACTTTGCACAGAGCCCAAGGAGTAAGGAACGTCCTGATCATGTGACCCGGTACCACTCTTGGGAATCAGATGAGTACTATGAGGATCGAGAGCCTTATAGTCGCAGAGATCGGTATGCATACAGTGTCGACCGTGAAAACCGGGACTACTACGATAAGGAGACAGATAAATACAGAGATGCAGACCGCAGAGGCCAGGATTACTATGACCATAAAGAGCTGGATAAGTATGACCGTTATAACCGCAGAGACAAGCACAATGACAGTAAACATCAAGAACACTACACCAGAAAAAATGACCGGTACAGATATAGAGAAGCAGACCACTATGACTCCAGAGACAATTACCAGTATGAGCGCTATGATCGTAGAGAGAAAGGCCAGAGTGATGACAGAAAAAGGGACCGCTATGACCGTAGTCACTGTGAGGAAGGCCGTAGGAGAGGCGACGGCTACCAGCGTAGAGAAAGGGACTCACTTGATCGAAGAGACTATGAACGGTATGCACAAAGGAATGGAGATTACTGTGACTACAAAGAAAAGGAAAAGATCCGCAGTGACTTTAGGAAAGATGACTACTGTGACCGTAGAGAAAGGACAGTAGACAGAGAACTCTCTAAACTAGATGACAAGGAATTGTACGAATGTAAAAAAGATAACCACTATGACCTCAAACCAAGAGACCGGTATGATTACAGAGTAAATAGCCAGTCTGAGCAGAAGGATCACTATGAACTTAAAGAAAGGGACTCCTATCAATACAGAGAGGGAGATCTATATGATAGCAGAGAAAAAGAAGATAGAAACTGGAAAGATGAACGTTATGATAGTGGTGTTAAAGACTGCTATGAAGACAAGGGTTGTGAGAGCGATCAGTATGACCAGAAAAGCAGGGAGCGTTACAGAGATATAAGGTCTAATTCAGTAGAACAGAAACCAGACAGTTACAATATTGACCACAGCGGTGGAAGACACTGCAAGGAATGGGAAAAGGATGTTTATCACAAGCAGACACTGAAGGAGAGAAGGTCGTATGAGGATCCTGTTAAACTCACTTATGACCACAAGGATCAGTACAGCGATCACCTGGGTTCAAAAAAACTGGATGTGGAAGGTCATGGCCGGACACGGAAGCCTGTTTATGTGGGTTCACTGGACAGAAACAGCTTCTATAGGAAGACAGCACCCAGCTCTCTCAGGAAGTCAGAGTTTGCCACCAACAGGAAAAAGAAACAAGGTAAAGCACATCAGTACCAGCAGCACATTCAGTACCATGACAATAAATCTGTGAGGTCAGGGTAGGGGCAAAACACACCTTGAAGTGGCTGTGGGTGTTCTTTACGTAACAGAATGAGTCAACTAACAATTTTTGAAATGTCCGCATGGATATAGCCCATGTTTATAGCTAGCTTTTGTCCTTGTCCTAGAGCTCTGCTCTATGACATCTCCAAATCAATTCAGGAAATGCCAAAAGTGCTGATTGTGTTGTCACTATCTTAATGCATAGGTATGCAAGTCTATGAGACTGCCTATTGAAGCTGCCAGTGTGGAGCAGAGTTTCACGTTTTTTTTTTTCCCTTCAGAGGTGAACTTGGAAACTTACAGGGAGGGGGGAACTTGTCCAACGGGTTTGATTACTTTTCTCTTATCCTCCTCGTTCTCTGCGTCTCTCTAGCTCTCTCTCCCTCCCTCCCCCTCTCCAGACTTCTTTTCTTTTGTTTGACAACCGCTAGTGTTTAATGACACTGTGACATCAGACAAAGATAAAAAAACACTTAAAAATGTTCAAAGCCCAAAACTACTGTTAAGCATCAGATTTTACATTCCCTTTGCCACGAGCTTTACATTGGCCCCAAAAAGTATGTCTGTACTTTTTATATTTGTATTTTATATTTTTTTGTATCTAACTTTTAAAGCAAAATATGTGCAAAAAGATTTTTAGTATTCAGCTTTTTGCTAGTCCTATTTATGTCAAAATCACAAACCAAGTGGCATCCACAAATACATGATGTTAAACTTTTCTATAACTACTGACTTTTTCTTAACTAACTTAACTTTTCTGAGACATTTATTTAATTAGTAGAAGTATTATCGAAAGTATTAAATCAGATACAGGTACCAAGACAGAATAACTAATTCATGGAATTAATGCAATGATATTCATGCATCTTCAGTATGACCTGGGGGGGGGGCACTGTATATACAGTTTAAGTTGTGTCTACTCCTTCAGGTTTCACTGACAGTCAAGAATGGAGGTTCCTCAGTTATAGCAGCCTAATCAGTATAATTAGATTTTTAGCTTCGGGTGTCATTGTTTGTGATTGTTGTCAGTGGTTGGTGATGGGTGCTTGCAGTGGGTGTCTCAGTGGGAGATTCGTCTGGCTTGTGTCATGTCTGACACAGAGCAGGTGGTCAGTTCAGCCCAGGGTAATCCTCTATAACCTAGTTCTCCAGTCAGCACCTCAGTGGGGAGGAGGAGGAGGAAAAGAGACTCCAGGGGAAATCTCTGGGACTAGGATGTGCTTGGTACCAGATCCCTCCCCCCAATCAATATACCCTTCAAAGACCCCTTGCTATTGAGTTTGGGGCACTGTGAAGAGGAGGCCAAGGCTGACCCAGCTTGACTCATAGAATGAGGTTATCTTTTTCAAGCTTGACAGAATTGTACTCCTACTCTGTTTTGGCTCATATTCACTTTTTCTTATTTTGTAAATGTTGTTGTTCAATAGCAATTCCTTGAGAGCTGTATTCTTATTAGCAGAGTTTGAGAAGTTACTAAAGAAATGTACTTCACTACACTTACTAATTAATTATCTAAAAACAGTATAATTATAATTTTATTATTATCTTTAATACTTATTATTACTAGGGGGAAAAAACAATATCTATTAATGCCTAGTGTTAAACGATCAAATTTACTAAGAATTTTAGAGGTCATTTGGTATTAATGTAGTGTATGTTGGTGTGCCTTTATTTATTGAGTCGCCTGTTGCTGGTCTTGGTAATCCCAGTGCAGCTGCCCATGCCAGTGGTCTGGAAGTGGATTAAGTGGAAACCTTCCACCAACCCTCACACAACGTTTGTACAACTTTAAGTCAAGGGCCAGCTTGGCAGACAAAAGCCTCAAGTCACAGGCTGAGGAGGGAATTAGCTAGTTAATATAGGTCAGGAGCTCTCACACATAGCCTAAATAACTAATGATACGTTACTGCTCATTGGCACACACTGTTGCTTTTGCCCTTGACTTACTGCATTTTAAACTTGAGACAATATATATTTACCAATGCGTTCAGAGTGATTTTTCCTCCAAGTACTGAAAGTGCTATTCTCTTCGTTTATCAGCACTCAGACACTGACACATCTGTGCTGTTCCAGATATGAAGGGTCTATGACAGTGGGCATGGTGATCTATGATAGTAGTAAAGCTCTTCTTTGTGTAACTGAAGAGGGAGGGCTTCTGTGGAGCCATATATCACGTCTTCATTTTGTGCATAAACATTGTGCTTTGTCTTAGTGGGCCCCCTGATAAAAGACCCTGAGTGTTAGGATGCATGCAATTACGTAATATCTCTTTAATGCTAATCTCAGCCTGTTAAGGGGATTATATGCGACTAAATGACTTGGACTACACCAATATGTACACTGAGTCATGAGCGTGATCTTATCACATTCTGTGAATCGGGCGTTCTGTGGAAAAGAGATGGTATTGTGAACCTTATATTTAAGCATAACATCAAGATTAGTCAGGTTAATGGAGATTTTCATGATGTTATAGGTGATGAGTCTAGAAAGGTTCTAGAAAGTACAAGAAGGTGTTTTTAATTGAACTGTGAAAGAGAAGATAAAGCGTCACAGTAGCCAAACTAACTTTGTTGCCAGCTGCTTGACAAACAGGGTGACCAAGTGGTTTCACAAGTTGAAAATATGCCCAGTTTCAGCTGTTCAAGCGCACTCAAGGAGGTATATTCATTAGCACTCCAGTTCATCTCAATGGCGGCAGTTCGGCTAGCACAAGAACCCCCAGAAGTATGCGATTTCAACTCTGCCATCTTTGCTCATGTGTGCTCAGTTCTCGGTTTTTGAGCATGACAATGCTCATTTACTAATGGCACCACAGAGACATGCACATGCATATATTTAGCAAAATGCTCCTCTAAATGGTTATTGTTTTTCTAGCTGTTTAACGAGATATGGACAATGAATTGCTTTCCTGAGGTAAATGTAACATTATGTAACATTGTTTACTAGCTGTTTTTTAATTGACACCTTTCCATGGTTGAAACACTGATTGAGCGATTACATGAGACATGATACATTTCAGTAAGTTTCTTTCAACATACCTTCTGATGTTCATTCATGTTTATTTTGTGCTGTAACTAGTAGTAGTAAAGAGAAAGACATGATCAGTTCATGTGCACTCTGCCGCTTGAACTAGTCTGTCATGAAGCCTTAATTAAACATCACCATTTTAATAAATGATTTAGGCCCTCCAAAACTGTTTTGGCAAAACCTAAAATTTATTTTCAGACAAATATTTTTAGTTGCAGAAATTTTAGTACACCACTAATTTTAGTATCTTAAGTATTTGTTTCACTGCAATAATGAATGGATTGCCTCAGAAAGAGTCTAAAACTCTTCAATAGAGTCCCACTTGACATTCCTGTTCACAACTTTGGCCACAAAATTTCATCTGTTCACACTCTTATTAGCAAACAATGTCTGTCTTTATTTACATTTCCAAGTAAGGTTAGGATGTTTTGAAACACGCATGAGTCTGAGAGGATGTGGAGTGGTTAATGGAATGCTTGCTCACGTTTATTACGGGTGTGTCACATCCCACACAAATCAGACATCTGACTATGGCAAAGAGAACTGGAATGTGAACCTACAGCCTTTTGAACAACAAAACAAAAACTGTTTCAATGACGCAGATTTCTGTGGTGTAACTCAAATAATTGGTAAAGAATTTTTAGCCGTGTTTCTGTTCTTATGCAATACATTCAAAATAATTTTTCTTCAATTTCGCATATGCAGAATTTGAACAGTCCTTGTAAGCCTTGTAAGATTCGAGGACGACATACTTTAATTTTCCAAGCCATGTTTACTTCGTTCTTAATTCTGACTAGTGCCATAAATCTGTCAAAAGGGCTAGATATTTGTGGATTGTGGAACAACATGCATCTTTCACTCACATACTATGTGTCTCGCTCCCACACTTACTCTCTCATGACAGTTGTGAAAGGTGTCCATGGTAACTGGGCGGTCTTATGTGAACTTTGTGTTGAACACACAGTCCTGATAATTCATGTGACCTTAGACTAGAAAGGGACAAAAACAGCTCTGCACAGTCAGACCATAAAACACCCTTCAGTTTCACATGAATAACAATGTTATCAATTCATTTTCAGAGTCATAAAATAGTTTGCTTTCTCCGTACCACGTTTGTTCTTGCAAAATGACCTAATTGTTTTACCTTGTAGAATAATATATCGGACAGGCCTCTTTATATGCATTTGTTTGCTGATTTTGGTGTTTTCAATATCATCCAATACATTTGCTGTCTGTATCAACAGATATTATAAGTATCATATGTATGAATGTAATATGTATATGGCATATAATTCTATATAATATATATGTATAATTAATTATAAATTAATAAGTATATAAGTAAATATCAACTGAACACGAATAATTTTTTCATTATCTCGATACACTCGCCCACCTGCTTCCCTGGTACACCTGAACAAAGACTCCCACTTTAAACAGAAACAGATTAAGAGTACTGAAAGGCAAAGAGGCCTTGGCATTGAGAGATCCTCAAGATCTTGATGGAATTCAGGCTCAATAAGGTGGGGCCATGCCCCAAGTAGCTGGTCACTCCAAAAATGTGGAGTAGACCTCCCTAAATGAAGAGTGTCAGTGCAGTTTTTTTTTTTAACAGCATCAAAATCCAGCTCCAGGCTTTGGTGTGCGAGTAACTGTCTCTGTGCTCGCTCAGTTGTGTGTAATGGTGCAGGTTCCCATGCATTCAGATGGTAATGCGGGGACAGAATGGAGTTTGTGTCTTCCAGAGAGAGTCTTCCCTGTTGATACACTGGGACGGAGCGATTCCACTCAGCTTTAGAGGAATGCACCGCCTGTGACCTCTGGTGTGTGTATGTGTGTGGCAGTGAAGACGAGGAGTGTAACAGGTGGGTTACGTCTTAGAGGCCCCGTCCTTTTGGTGCTGTTGAGTCCCCGACACAGAAACGGCTGAAGATCTTTGCTGCATAGATGAATTGAAATGTTCAGTGTTGGGGTGTAATCAGTGTTAGGTTCATGGGGTAAAGGTGTTTGTGAGAGGTTTTGTTGTGTGGTTGTGTACGCTAGTTTACACCTCTTGGCTTTGTGTGTGAGTATCATGTTTAGTTTGATTCTCCATGGTTGTACTGAAGCCTTTTCAGTTTCAAGACTAGTGGTTTATGGAGCATGAACAATGATAGATTTATGATAATATAGTGTGTTCCTGTGACTTGTTTCAACCATTAAATAACTTATTAAAGTTTCATATACAGTGAGGGCTAAAAGTCTGAGACTACTATTGAAGATTCAGCTTTTGCTCTGCAAATTTCTTTCTCTATCTATATATATATATATAAAAAGTTTGGGATCAATAAGATTATTTTTAATGGTTTTAATGAAGTCTCTTATGCTCACCAAGGTTGCACATTTAATCCAAAATATGGTAATTTTGTAAAATATTACAATTTA
>RJVU01067793.1:5078539-5104655 GCA_003731715.1 Anabarilius grahami | reverse complement strand
TATTAAAGTTCTATTAATTTATTAATTTTTAAAAAATATCTTTATTTATGTTTATTAATAAATTTGCAATTTATGTTGTAAAACAAGGTTCAGAATTGTTTAGGGTAGAGTATTTTTATGAGTTGAGAGTTTTAAACAAGCCTCCCCTTTTTTGCCATCCTTGGGCCTGCATTTGTGGGAACCATGTAAGCAACACATGGAGTGCATTGGCTGGAGCACGACCCTGGAAGCAGACCAAACATAATGTCACAATCAATTATGTTAACAGAAAGAGAAGCCATTGTGTATGTGTGTGCTGGGTCGAGATTACCCTCTGCCATTCACCAGACCATGGCACACATACAGATGTCTATGAGCTCTGGCACACACAGTCTTGAAATTAAACCTTAGTTCTAGCATACCTCATCACAATTGCTATGCCACACACTGTACTTACCGAAGCTTTTTCCTGCTCTCTGTTTCGGTTTCTCTCACTCTTTCTTTGTTTCACACATTTACGCCTTTGCTCTCTCAACATTTGCTTGTAAATCACCTTACACCCACAGACCTGATTCATCTCGAGTTTTGGTTATATTTATAGGAAACCAAGAACCATGAACATCAAAAGGTTTCTGTATAAATTAAGTAAAAATACAACTTGTTAACATGCATATAGGAATTTCAGAACAGTGAATATTTTGTTTCAGAATGACACATTTTCACAGATACTCATAACTAAATTTTCTTGCCTGCTTTTGTAGGGTCATAACTTCTATAAATCCACAATATTCATAATAGTTCTCGATGTGTTTTTCAATGACTGATTCTTAAATTCAGGTTTTAATTTGAAGTCCTTGTTCCAAATGTTTTCGTTTTAGACTGTCTGAGCTCACATAGTTAAGCTCCATGTATGAACTGAAATTCTATCCATCTGAATGAACATATTGTGAGAATTTGCTCTTTGAAGATTATTTTGTTCGGAACAATGAATAAGCCTATTAACTAGATGTGGGTCACAACAGGTTGCATTGTAGTGGTAATATGTGTGTATGTATGTAAAGTAGAACAATTAGTACATGGATGAATGATGCTGTATAGACCAAACTATTTTTTTTCCATCTTTGGTTAGTATGGGCCACACACTCTGCATCATGTTGTACAGTGTTGTAAAGGGATTGAATAGTGCATGCCTGTTGTCAACAAGTTTGACCACACAGAGGCCTAGTTATATAGAGAGATAACTTTAGTAGTAGTTATTAATATGTTTTTATTTAATTAAAAATATTTTAATAAATTAATAATTTAATTTAATTACAAAAAATATTTAATGTATTNNNNAATACATTCAAAAAGTTTATTTTATTTTATATTTTAATTTATTTTATTATTATTTTTATTTTATTTATAGTGGCATCATAGCCACTTTGACTCATCCAGACACATTTTGTTGTCGTCATAGTGTAGTTTTATGGTTTAGCAAAAACAACAGGTCAGGCTGCTAACTAGTGTAACTTCTGTATTATAGTGACCAAATGTAAGAATAAATCATTGAATGTGTATATTGTGTCAACTACTAATCTGTATATTGCGGTGGCATGTTCCCTTTGATGTCTGCGGCCATCACTGCCATGTTTCTCAGAATAGAGGATCTGAAGATTTCATTTATGGAGAGTTATTATGCTGTGACATTTCAGAGGTCAAATGTGTACTGGAATTACAAGACCATTTGGGTTGCGCTCAAATCTCTTATCAGTCTTTACCGAATCAGCAACATAAAAGATTTATTGTCGAGTGAGTCACCACAGATGGCTAAGAAGTCTTAAGCTAGAGACAAGCTAAATTAATCTCTCTATTCCCATTTTGACTCTAAAACGAGGCAAACTCTCACACACTCATATCACAAGAATATACACTATAATAATGACCCATATTTTTATGCATCCTTTCTTTATTTTGAAACTTGAAGTCATCGTAGCTGTCACAGTTTTATGCATAGTCCTAGACCCCACCTCAGATGCCTCCCCCTTCCTCCCGAGAGGGTCCATGTCTCACTGCGTGCTTTGACAGTCCTTTGTACCTCCATAAAGCACCATCTCATGCAGCATTGTGGGGAGGCACCGATGCATGAGAGCATATCTCCCTCCCACACTCTCATGCCCCAGACCCATTTGAGTGCCAGTTCTGACCGAGAAGATCAAAGAGCAGTCAAACCTAACTCCAAGCCATGACATCCTCTAGACCGCCAATGGCAACACGCAGGGCAAACGGTCTTCTCTTTCCTAGTCTTACTGGCAGCTTAATCAATGTGTCCCATTTTCTTTCCTCATGTTTTATAAATGAGTGTAATCCATTCAGACTGGTGTGAAATCTTTTATGTCTGTACTGGCAAAACTGTCTGTCAGTATATCGTTCCATCTATCATTCCATCCATCTATCCATCTATCCATCTATCCATCTATCGTAGTGGAAAAAGTGGTTGACATATTTTAAAACTGAAAGGCTCATGAATAATTTGATATAATTTTCACCTAGTAGTCGTTACTGATATGCTGAATTTTGGTTTCAGCGGCCATCAGTTTTCATTCTGCTACAATTGTTCTCACACTGTTTTATCAAAACAAAGCTCTTAAAAATATAATAATTTTTGACCAGAATTGTTTTGTGGTTGACGAGGACATTCTCTCTCTCTCTCTCTCTCTCTCATCAGAGATGACCCTGCTTGCCTCCCAGCCAAAGTCTCTGGAATCATCCCCGGCATCAGCAGCCACCGCTGAAGACCCTGAACAAAGGATGCTGGAGAAAAGATTAAAGGTCATCGGGGAGCTTCTGCAGACAGAACATGACTACATCAAGGATCTTCAGATGTGTGTGAAGGAGATCATTCTGCCTTTGCAGAAGAAACAGGTCCATAAAATTCCAGCACTCAACAAGCATGAATGGTGTATTTTATGTAATGAGAACCGCTCATTCTTAAATATCCATGTCTTGTAGGTCCAGAATATTGACTTTGATGGTCTCTTTGGAAACATCAACTCTGTTATTGACCTTTCCCGTCGACTCTACAAGACCCTCCAGGACACTGACTCAATAGGTTAGAGCAAAAAAATCCCTGAACTCACATTATAGTTTCAGATCAGTTTCCATATTGCAGTTTTACCATATTTATTTTTGTTCATCCAGGTCAAGTGTTCCTGGACTACAAAGGTGAGTTGGAGGAGGTTTACAAGATCTATTGCCAAAATCATGACGACGCCATCTCTTTACTGGAGACCTATGAGAAGGATGAGAACATCCAGAAGCACGTGTTGGAATGTCTAGAGAAGCTCAGGTAATTTTCACCAAAAGACAGTCGTCGTTCTTCATGAATCACCTTCAGCTCATTGCATGGTGTGGTTACCACTACCAACGCATGTCCAGATCCAGTTGAGCATGTTAATGCTAGTCAAGATTTTTAACAGTGTTTAACTGAATGAGAAAAAGTTGTGTAGGACACTAATTGTGTGTTTTTTAACGTTACACATGATCTGTCAGTTTTAATGATATCTGGGATTGTCTGTCATGTGGCGTTGACAGAATTGTATAGTAATACAGCATCAAGACAATGCTATAAGGTGTGCTGGCTAAGACTTACTTATGTCATCATTGATATGTCTCAGTGGCTCAGGACCTTGATGAACCAGTCTGTTTTTCACGACTCATCTAATTAGACATAAAGGCATCTGTGGAATTCCAAAACCCAGAAACATCTTTGCCCTTCTCATTGTCTGCTTTTGACAGTTTTTATGACATTTTACTATAGCCTGATTAATATGTCAGATGCCGCATTGAATACTCTTTGTAAGAGAAATGGGATGTTTCTTATTTTAGTTGCAAGTACACTATTGTTCAAAAGTTTAGGATAATTTCTGATGGATCATTTGACACTGAAGACTGGAGTAATTCAGCTTTGCCATGGATAAATTAAGGAATAAATGACCATTTTAAATATATTAAAACCATTATTTTAAATTGTAATAATATTTCACTGTATTACTATAATTTTATTTTTGATCAAATAAATGCCGCCTTGGTGAGCATAAGAAACATTTGAAAACGTTGAAAAATCTTACGGACCCCATACAATATTTTGAACGATAGTCTATTTGCATAACACAGAAGCTTTATGTCTCTCCGTTGTTATTGTGGATTAGTAATGCATGGCGGGAGAGGAATGCGCCTCACCTAGTTTCACCACTTTGTTGGTTTCACTGTGTTTAATCAATCGCTACCAGCCTGTTCCTTTAGCGTTATGTATTTAAAAAACTTTATTTGAACTTACACAATTTGCCTGTGGCAACTGCATTTCTTGACTAGTTTCTTATTGTAAACCTTTTCTGCCACCTACGTCTTTTAAGCTAGGTCACTTCCTGCTAGTACAGAGTTAAGTTTGTTCTTGCTATTTGCTGTGTGTTTTGCCAGATCAAACAGAGAATACAAGGAAATATTCTCCAGATTCTCCCAAAAGTCCCAGAAATGTTGTAGTAGGGAGTGGGAACATGGAGTTGTTTGTCCCAAGTATTGAGGCATTTGCGAAATGTGTGTGCACTTTGCCAAGACTACAGCTTAGCTTTATTCCAAATTACTCTGAATCCACTGGAGAAATTGCTAGCATTTTGATTCTCTGGCAGGATGTTACTGTAATAAAGCTATCCATAAAAAAGAGAAATAACCCTCTAAAAAGGTCCTTAAGAAAAATGTCTGGAGTCTTTTATTACTTTTTTATCTTCCTCACTTGAGTGCACTAGACTGTGACTGACATTTGATTTTGGCTCTCAGTGGGAGATCAGAGAGGGGCCAGTGGAGGCCCCACAGAGGCTTACTGCTCTCCTGAAGCGGGTCACCCATGGCATGAGTTGCCACGGCAACAAGCAGCTTATTAATCAAGGGCACACACAAATAGTTTTTCAGTTTCGTGTTTGTCTTGCCCTTTTGCCCGCTGCATTCATGTTCATTGCAGCATAATGGCAAAACATGACTTTTCTTTTAGAAATAAGCTGTGTGAAACCAAGAACATTATATGTGATAAACTCATTAGCTTCTTTCTAATAAGTGATAGAGGTGGTTTAAAACACTGTGTTTTGTTCCCTTTCCCTCCTCTCTCTCCTTCTTCTTCTCCCCTGACAGAGGGATATACCGTGAGTGGTAAGTTTAACGCAACTCTAAAGCAACTGCATGTGAAGCGCCTGACTGCATGCTGAACATTTATTAACCTGCGTAACCCTTTTCTCCTTGTGTTCTTCTGTGACCAGGGTGCTTTGTATGCTTTATGTGTGTGCTGTGTGTTTTGTGGTCGTTTCCTTGTCAATTCTGAGTCATATTCTGACTTAAATGTCCACAAATGAGTAGGGATTGGTATTTAAACAGATTTCCAGATTCAGTTCTGATTCATTATTTAAGTTAAAATACCCAGTGTGCTTACATATTCTTACATATAGAAATAAAATCTGCCTCTTTTAATGCTATAAATTGTGCAGGGAAGTGTTTCAGACTGATCCTTTTTAACTATTTATTAAAAGAACCAGTTCTTAAAGGGATAGTTCGTTCTTAAATGAAAATTCTGTCATCATTTACTCACCCTCAAATTGTTCCAAACCTGTATACAAAAGGAAGATATTTGGAAGAATGTTTGTAACAAGCAGATCTCGCCCCCCATTGACTACCATAGTATTTTTTTTTCCTACTATGGTAGTCAATGGGGGGCGAGAAATGCTTGGTTACAAACATTCTTCCAAATATCTTCCTTTGTGTTCAGCAGAACAAAGAAATGTATACAGGTTTGGAACAACTTGAGGGTGAGAAAATGATGACAGAATTTTCATTTTTGGTTGAACTATCCCTTTTAGAGTCATTTGTTTGTGAATCAGATTATATTGATTATGTGGAATGTTTTTGATTCACTTAAAAAAACCAGTTGTTTTGTTTATTTGTAAATCAGACTACTCTGGTCGATTTGTACGTTTTAAAAATCGTAATCATCCAAAAGAAGGTCATGATCAATCTGAATGTTATTTAGTTCTACAAGTTATACGCAAGTTATGCAAAACAATGACTTTTGAGTCAGAATATGATCCAGTGGGAAAATTGGTTCATATTTTAAACTGTTTTTTTTTTTGGTTTTTTTTGCAATTGATTTAATGCTTTTTGGTGGCATGTGAAACGGTTATTAACACAAACTCTGAGCTCATGATGTGTTACTTTAAGTAATAAACCAATATAACAGTGGTGTTATTTGTCAAAGGCAAAATATATATATATATTTGCAGTGACTTATGTGGTGTTCAACTATTTAAACATACTGTTATTGCTTCATGATGTTTAATCGAAATTAGTTATCCGCAACATCCAAATCATGCTTCATCTCTGGATTTGGATCTTCTCTGTTTTCATCCCATCAGTCAGAATGTGTGCACTCTTTGTTAGAATGTCTTAGTAGCCTACTGTGTCTACTGTAACCCTTTTTAAAGTGGTTGACAGTGAGCCATTGGGTAATTGATGGATGAAAACAATGTGTGTGTTCAGTGACCCCAGTCTTCTGTCAGAGGAGGATGAAGAATGTTATCTAGATGAGCATATAAATCTCTTTTTCACTTTATCTCCCTCTCTCACCCTTTTGTTCTGTCACAGGGGAAAGACAAACTACATTAATCTGGGTTCCTTCTTGATAAAGCCAGTTCAGAGAGTGATGCGTTACCCCCTGCTCCTGATGGAACTGCTCAACACCACTTCTGAGTCACACCACGACAGGAAGCAGCTCGCCGAGGCTGTGGTGTCAATCAAAGAGATCAACGTCAATATCAACGAATACAAAAGGAGAAAGGATCTTGGTATATCTGTTATTCTAACGTTTTATCTATCTATCTGTCTGACTGACTGACAGACTGACTGGATGTCTTTTATCTGGCTGTGCATTTTCTCTGAGTGTGGTCCATAACTCAACAGCACCATCTGTTGTCTATAGTGGTGAAGTACCGCAAAGGCGATGAAGACAGGCTCATTGACAAGATCTCAAAGCTGAGTATGCACTCCATCATCAAGAAGTCAAACAGAGTGAGCAGCCATTTAAAGCACCTGACTGGGTTCTCACCTCAGGTACATTGGCACTGTTATTACGACACCATCATTGCTGGACTGAGAGATTCAGTTGAGAATTGGCGTTAACCACACTGCATTTAATTCTTTCTTAGATCAAAGATGAAGCTTTTGATGAAGCAGAGAAAAGATTCAGACTTCAGGAGAGACTCATCAAATCCTTCATCAGGAACATCTCCCTCTATCTGCAGCATATAAGGGTATAACTTTAAAACTTCCCATATATTTCCATTCATTTAGTCAGTTTTTGTTTTGTGCAGTGAACAAAATCACTTAAATTCAGTATATGAAGTAATTTTGCTTTAATTTTTTTATATCCAATAGGAGTCAGCCTCAGTAAAGGTGTTGGCAGCCATTAGTTTCTGTGACATCTACACAGAGCGGCAACAGCAAATGGATCCTGAACGTTTCCAAAGAGCGCATCGATGCATCAGCGACAAAGAGTTCACAGAGTTTGTGAGTCCCAAAATAACTTTACATTACCTTTAGTTGTAAAAAAACTGATAAAGCAGCAGTCAGTCATTTTTAATGGTCACTATATTAACATTGATCATACTTAAAGGGATAGTTCACCCAAAAATGAAAATTATCCCATGATTTACTCACCCTCAAGCCATCCTAGGTGTATATGAGTTTCTACAATCCGAGATATATTTAAAAATATCCTGGCTCTTCCGAACTTTATAATGGTAGTGAATGGGGGGCGTGTTTTGAAGCCCAAAATAAATGTATTCATCTATTATAAATATAATCCATACGACTTCAGGGGGTTAATAAAGGCCTTCTGAAGCAAAGTGATGGATTTTTGTAAGAAAAATATCTATATTTAAAACTTTATAAAGTAAAATAACTAGCTTCCGCCAGACGACCATACGCATAATGCTCAAGTCGACTTCCGGCAATTGAGTAACCCCTGACGCGATGTATGACGCAGGATGTAGGTAAATCATGGGATGATTTTCATTTTTGGGTGAACTATCCCTTTAACGTTAGTGGTTAGTGTTTTTTCAAACATATTTCTAAGCATCTGGACCTAGATTTATGCTTTGCAGATGACAAAACTGGCATAAAACTCCCCATGGGGAAACACAACTCACATTTTTTGGTGATCTAGTTTTCTTTAGCTAGTTCAAATATTAGTTTTCCACCTTTAGGCATTGATTTGTATGAAGCACATCTTATGTCATATTGTTATGAACTATATCTTGACACTTTTTAAATGAGCCTGCATGTCTGTCTGTCTTTGAGCAGAAGGAGAGGACAGAAGACCTAGTCATCACTCCCCTCAACCAGCTGCTCAGTATGTTCGCCGGTCCCCACAAACTGATCCAGAAACGTAGAGACAAGCTGCTGGACTACGACAACTGTAAGGAGCGTGCAGAGAGGCTGAAGGACAAGCGCGTGCAGGAGGAGCTGCAGGCGGCGAGGAATAACTACGAAGCACTGAACGCCCAGCTGCTGGATGAGCTGCCCAAGTTTCATAGCGCGGCCGAAGATCTGTTCACCAGCTGTGTGAGGAGCTTCGCCCAAGCCCAGAGAGATTTCGTTTCACTCACGCTGGGTGAACTCACACCACTACTGCAGGTGAGGACATTGTTTCATCATGATCTACATAATTCATAATCCTGTGATGTTTTCGGCCTTCTTAATTCTTTTTAACTTATTGTTATATGTTTACATCCCTATAGCTATCTGGTTTTGGTGGCACAGAGGGAAATCTGGTGTCCTTGTTCCAAGAAGAGCACACACGAGTGTTGGATTTACTTCAGAGCTTCAGTTTCTTTCCCGATAATCTTCCCACTACTGTACGCAAGCCTTTTGAGAAGAAGACTCTGGAGAAGCAGAACAGCAAGAAGCAACAAGGCCCTGTGAGTTTCCCTAATGCAGCCTGATCCAAAACAGACAGGTCTTCTTATCAGAGTTATTATCTCAAATTTAAAATGAACTATTAAAAATCTCTTTTGGTAATTAAAATAAATGTAAAATAAATATTAATAGTAGATGAAACACTTAACTTTTAACGTAAATTAAACTTGAAATGTTGCCTTGTCAACTAATTGAAATAAAATAAGTTGAAGTACTACATTTACTAAACTGAAAAAAAATAACTTAAAGCTAAATAGAAATATTAAAAAAAACTAATAAAAATGAAAAAAGCAAACAAATTCTACAACTTAAATAAAAATAAGATTTAAAAAAATTTAAAACTGAAAATATATAAGTACAAAATAATTTAAAATATTAATAAACATTGTAAGATTATATAAATAGTGCTAAAATAACACTCTTTCTTAGAAACAAAGTTAATTAGTTTCAAATCTCTTCCTTTAACTTTTTCCCTGCCAGTGTTTTTTAAAAAGGTTGTCAGCCACCGCCAGCATTTTTGATAATTTTCACCTGGGATCAACTTTCATGACCTCATGATGAAAAAAGGTTTATTCTAGCTTTATGCATTCTTTTGTTTCATAAAAAAGCAACATTTTGAACAAAAAGCTGAGAATTTTTTCCAAAGACTACAACATGCATAAGTAATGGCTTTATTGGTTTTTTTCTGCTCCCTTTTTTTCTTTCTTTTTTTTTTATCCGAAAATGCTATACTCTTTCAGAAGATGTGTAATAGCGCCCGCCCCCTTTTATGCATTCTTTTGTTTCATAAAAAAGCAACATTTTGAACAAAAAGCTGAGAATTTTTTCCAAAGACTACAAAATGCATGTGTAATAGCGCACGCCCCCTTCCATATAACAGTGAAAACACGGAAAGCCGGAAAATTCAGTCTATGGCGGGGAAGCGTTATCTCATAATGACGGGGAAAGAGTAACTCTTCAATGTTTAAGATTAAAAACAGCTTTAACCAAGGTGGTTAGCTGATCAGACTTGACTGGTTTTCCAGTTTTTTTTTTATTGTTTTTTTTTTTAATATAGATGTTTTTGATACTTTGCAGCTAGTCTAGAAAGGCCAGACTAACAAACCAGCTTAGGCTGGTTTAGGCTTGTTTTTCAGCAGCACAGTCAACCTCCATGAAGAAAAAAATTATTCAAGCAGTATTCTGTCTATTATTCATTCTCCTCTCTTTCTTTTCCTCTTATTCTGTCTCACATTGTAGCCAAACTATGTACTACAGACGGATGAGCACCGAGCGGGGCTTCTGGCAAGATACGTCCCAGAGAAACTCTTCCAGGCTGAAAGAAATTTTAACGCAGCACAGGACCTGGATGTGTCTGTACTGGAGGGAGACATAGTGGGTGTCATCAAGCAGCAAGACCCCATGGGCAGCCAGAACCGCTGGCTAATAGACAATGGAGGTTTGTATTGAATTATCTGTGTATGACTTATGTGTCTGCTTTTTCTAAAATGCATTTGGCTTGAACACCCTCTTTTTCTGTTTTTCTTTAGTTACGAAGGGCTTTGTATATAGCTCCTTCTTAAAGCCCTACAATCCACGCAGGAGTCAGTCGGATGTTTCCATTGAGAGCCAATCATCAAATGAGTCGGGCTACGGTGGCTCTTCTCCCATGTTCTCACGGCAGAATAGTAACAGCACTCTGACTTTCAACCAGGATACATCGACCGTCAGCTTCTCAACGGCGACGGTGACAGCTCCACCCCAATCACACACTCGCCCTAATCAGGAGACCACCCTAAGGAAAAACAGAGAGGCTTCCTCAACCAACTACTCCTCCGCCAATCAGAGGGATTCCCTTGACCCCACCTACAGAAACTCGCCCAATCTCAAAGAACTGTCAGAGACAGCCAGTCGAAATAACAGGGAACTCTCAGATCCTTCATACCGAAAACCCACCAATCACAGAGACTCTTTAGACTCTGATCAAAACACTCCAACCAATCACAGAGATCTCCCAGACTTCTCTGAGACCGATTCTTGTTCCTCCATTAAGAATTCTAAGAACTCCAGGTATGAATCATCTTCAAGGTATCACGACTCACATGGCTCACAGCAAAAAGAAAATGGAGACTATTCGGAACAGCAGAGAAGAACACAGCACCCTCCTGAGGAGTATGTAGATCCAGAGCCTGAACCTGAGATTGATGGACACCAGGTATGTCGTATTGTAAACACAACTTAATCACTCCAGAATTCAGTCATTGCTTACTTTGAAATAAACAAAAAATGACATTTACAACCTATTTTACTTCCATAATCTGACATATTTCAGAGTGAAACAAGATATTAAATGAGTATATAACTTGTTGATCGACAATATACAAATTACAATTACAAAAATATTGTTTGTATTATAATTTAATGTATACTGTATTAAACCGTATTACCCGCATAAACTGTTTTACTTAACATCTTTGATTTTTTTAATATTAATAATTGTCTTCATGTTCAATTGAAAATCTTCCCTACTTAATTACACCCTTTGATCTTCCAAAATGTTGTGTACAAATTAATAATTTTACTGTATAGTAGTTAAAAAAAATTATATTATTAATAATAATATTAAATAAATAAAGGTGCAATGTGTAAATTTTAGGAGGATCTATTGACAGAGATACAATATAATAAAACTATGTTTTCTGTAGTGAATAAAGAGTAGAGTAGCCCTAAACGGACAAACTGCTTTACAGAGCGTGTTTGCTTGACTGGCTACTCTCTGCTGTCTCAAATGATAACATCTTTGTCCTGTGTTGGCCACTGTAACTTCTCTATTTTGCCATTCACAACCTCACTGCTAGATGCTGCTAAAATGTACACACTGCACCTTTAAATGTAATAAATATAATTAAATGTATAATTAAATTACATTACTTGACATTTATGGTTCCTCATATTAATTGGTTCAGTTTTGATTTCATGTTGACTTTAAAATCTTCTATAGCTCCTTTAAAGGGTTAGTTCATCCAAAAAATGAAAATTATGTCATTAATTATTCACCCTCATGTCGTTCCACACCCGTAAGGCCATCGTTCATCTTCAGAACACAAATTAAGATAGTTGTCATAAAATCCGATGGCTCAGTGAGGCCTGCATCACCAGCAGTTTCAATGCCCATAAAGCTACTAAAACATATCTAAAACAGTTCATGTGACTACAGTGGTTCAACCTTAATATTATAAAGCAATGAGAATACTTTTTGTTCGCCAAAAATAACAAAATAGCGACTTTATTCCACAGTATCTAGTGATGGGCGATTTCAAAACACTGCTTCATGAAGCTTCGAAGCTTTACGAATCTTTTGTTTCGAATCAGTGGTTCAGAGCACCAAAATTCACCGAGGTTTCGTTACGTCATAAGTGTTTTGAAACTTCAATAGTTCACGTGACTCTGACAGTTTGATACGTGCTCCGAACCACTGACTTGAAACAAATGATTCGTAAAGCTTTGAAGCTTCATGAAGCAGTGTTTTAAAATCACCCATCACTAGATATTGTTGAATAAAGTCGCTATTTTGTTATTTTTGGCGCACAAAAAGTATTCTCATCGCTTTATAACATTTAAGGTTGAACCACTGTAGTCACATGAACTGTTTTAAATATGTCTTTAGTAGCTTTCTATGCATTGAAAAAGACAGTGTTATTGCTGGCGATGCAGGCCTCCCCGAGCCATCGGATTTTATAAAAAATATCTTAATTTGTGTTCCCAAAATGAATGAAGGTCTTACGGGTGTAGGACGACATGAGGGCGAGTAATAAATGACATTATATACATTTTTGGGTGAACTAACCTTTTAAATACACGTTCAACAGTTTTGTATATATATAATAATAATAATAAAAAAATGTAAATACAAAAAAAATTAAAAACATTTAATGTATAATAAAATTATTAAACTGGTTTTACACCTCTTTGTTTCTTCATATTTATTTTCCTACCTTATGTTTATTTTCCAGATATATTACGCTCTTTACTCCTTCAGTGCACGGTGTGCAAATGAGCTCAGCATTTCAGCCAATCAGCGGGTCCGAATCCTTGAGTTCCAGGACATGAATGGCAACCAGGAGTGGTGGCTGGGGGAGGCAGAAGGACGGAGGGGTTACGTCCCATCCAACTACATTCGCAAATCTGAGTACACATGAGCTGCACATTTTTACAAGGGAAATCCCCAAAACTACCCTAGGCCACTACAGGTCAACTCATTAAAGGGGAAAACACTACAAAAAGGACATTATTGTGCCTTAACTATAGAGGAGATGCACTGACGTGGTGAACTGGTCATTGCTACTGATACCCTTCATATTGATTTCAATATATAGTCCACAAATGAATGTAACTCCTGAGCGCCTCCTAGTGCTCATAGAGCATGGTGCATGTGGAATTTTAAATAATGGAGTGAAAAAAAAAAAATATTTCTGAGAAGCAGTTCAATGTCGGATTCAGTGGTCTGACATGTTCTGCTGTTCTCGGATATTCCACTTATAGTGTTAGCGCTTAAGTGCTCCGTAGAGGGCATAGATCTCATTTGATGTGTAGGAGTGGAGTGGAGGATTTGTTTTGGGCATGTGCGATTCACACTGGAAGGAAATGATGGGATTGATATTCCAGGACTGGCATGATAGTGATGCTCGTAAGTAAGTGTGCGAGAGAGAGTGAGTGAGTGTGTGTTTGTTTGCCAGTAAGAAACGTATTTGTTTGAGTGTGTGCTGTGTTTTGAGAAGTTGCCTCCCTTCATCTGACAATCGTGCACCTAGAAAAGAGAAAAACAATTCTGTTGGGTATTAATGAATGCGAACAAAACCATTTATGTGAAGTGTTTTGATTTACTCCCTATTGTGGCTCCCAGAAGATAACAATATTACCACTGGTGACCATGTCATATTCCTGAAAATATGAATGAAATGCAAGAGACACTTTTTTATGGTACAGTGTTTTTTTTTTTGTTTTTTTTACCTTTTTACTTTTTGATAGCATTGTTAACTTTGCCACTTGCACTTGAATGCATTTACAAGTTAATACTGACATGTTTTGAGCAGTTGTGAGTTCAAGGCACCAGTGAGCTCATTTGATGTGATGCACCAACAGATGATCTCTGAATATTTATCTCTCATGCTGTATATACTGAGAATGAACTTCTGCACTCCAGTGTCAACTGATCTTGTTTCTCCTCTTTTAAATAAAAATCAGTTGAAAAACAATGCTTTGAGTGTTGCGTCTTTTAATTCTATGGAGTACGAATGCACCTTTATGGAAATGTTTGGAAGATGAAATAACTATTTTAGCACAATATTAACTTGAAATGATTTTAAATGATTACTGTTCAGTTACATCCTTACAAAAGTACAAAATCTATTTTTATTGTTGTATTAACCTTCATTTCCATTAAACATGAATGAAGTGAAACTACAAAACTGACAAATTGAAATAAAAAGAAATGTATAAATGACTAAAACCTCTCTCTCTCTCTCTCTCTATATATATATATATGTATGTATATATATTACTAAAACCAACAAAAGTTTTATTTGATATAAAATAATTTTTAACTGAAATAAAAAATGTTTTTAAAAAAACCTTAAACTTATTTTATTTCAGCTAGTTTTCAAGGCAATATTTCAAATTTTTATTTAGTTTAACTTAATGTACTAAAATCACTCAAATTAACACTGAAATAAAAATGAATAAAAACTATATAGACTTAAAAAATAATGAAAAACAAAATTACTAAAAAAATTATAATAGTACTAAATTGTACTAAAAAGTACTAAGTGATGTTTTTGAAAATGCAAAAATGTAAAGGTTTTCTGTGATGGTTGGGTTTGGGTTAAAGGGTTAGTTCACCCAAAAATGAAAATAATGTAATTTATTACTCACCCTCATGTCGTTCTACACCCGTAAGACCTTCGTTCATCTTCGGAACACAAATTAAGATAATGTTGATGGAATCCAATGGCTCAGTAATGGCTCAGTGAAGCCTCTATTGCCAGCAATGTTACTGCACCTCTCAATATCCATAAAGGTACTAAAAACATATTTGAAACAGTTCATGTGACTTCAGTGGTTCTATCTTAATATTATAAAGCGATGAGAATACTTTTTGTGCACCAAAAAACAAAATAACGACTTTTCAACAATATCTATATGGGCAGAGTTCAAAACACTGCTTCAGAGCTTTACAAATTGAATCAGTGAATCGGACTGCCAAAGTCACGTGATTTCAGCAGTTTAGCCGTTTGATTGGAGATCCGAATCACTGATTCAAAGCAAAAGATTCATAAAGCTCAGAAGCTTCATAAAGCAGTGTTTTGAAATCGGCCCATATAGATATTGTTGAAAATTCGTTATTTAGTTTTTTTGGCGCACAAAAAGTATTCTTATCGCTTTATAATATTAAGATAGAACCACTGAACTCACATGAACTGTTTCAAATATGTTTTTATACCTTTATGGATCTTGAGAGGTGCAGTAACATTGCTGGCAATGGAGGCCTCACTGAGCCATCGGATTTCATCAACAATATCTTAATTTGTGTTACGAAGATGAACGAAGGTCTTACGGGTGTGGAACGACATGAGGGTGAGTAATAAATGACATTTTCATTTTTGGGTGAACTAACCCTTTAAGGGATAGAATATACAGTTTGTACAGTATAAAAATCATTATATCTACGGAAAGTCTGAAAACCCAACCCGTGTGACAAAATATAGAACTCATCTAAAATACAAGAAGTATCCAATATGCTTTACATTTTCCAGATTTCATTCATTTGGGTTTGTATATTCATTGAGTTGTCAAAAGCTATAAATTCGATTAGATAACACAATAAATTTAAATTCTTCTTTCACTGCAGTCAGTTGTTGTCTAAAACGGCAGCAAAGACATTTCACATCATTCTTATCAAGAGTAAACTCTGCCGGGTAACTGACCTGAGGATTGAAATCAATCTTTAATTCACAGGGTATTTAAGGCGACGTTCATTTTCAGACACATTGCTTGGCATTATAGTAGAATGGTGGTGAATTCGTTAATACACTGTTAATCAATCTACAAATACTACATACAATATCTTTTCAAGATGTTTTGTTTTGTTTAATTAGAGAATTCACACCATAAGGCCATGAATGAAATGTTAAATAATTTTTGATACTGGTACTGTATTTACATTTATGCATTTGGCAGACGCTTTTATCCAAAGCGACTTACATTGCATTATACTATACATTTGTATCTGAGTATGTGCAATCCCTGGGATCGAACCCATGACCTTGGCATTGCTAGTGCCACGCTCGAACCACTGAGCTACAGGAAAGCTATTTATTAATTAATTGAACTGCTGCATTGACAGGAATTTATTGGCTGAACAATACATTTTGACTTGTCATATAGCTTTGGCATCAGCTCATATTAAACATTAAACTGTTTTAAATTAAGTGTTTTAATGCATAGGCCTATCTGTGGTTCACTGGCCATAACACAGGAAATCAATGCTGTTAGGTAATGATTGCTAGATAGTAGGCAGAGAAAAGGGTCCAGGGTCATCCACATACAGGTTAACATATTTACTGCCCACACAAAAGACCAGTGACTTTTGCATTAGTGGATTGTGCATCTATTACTCCTGGAATCATGTTCCCAGTGATTCTGCTTCTTATAGGCCTGTCTGGCCTCACTTTACCAGTTCACGCAGCGCCGGTATGTAACCATATGAAAATGCTTTGAAATATTTCAACTCGTATGTTTAATGTAGGTGATATTACACTGCTATTTAACTAAATTTGTGTCAATTGTTTCAGGGTGTATTGGACGACCTTGTCACACTGGCTTTCGAACTCATTGATGGTGAGAAATATTATATTGTCTGGTCTCCATTTATGTATTTCCCAAGGTTGTTAGCATACTCACATCATTATTATTTCTCTCTTGCCCCCTTGACAGAAGTGTATGATTACTCTGTTAATGACACAGAGGAACTATCACTATCTTCAGCTGAAATTAATGACACCGTTGATTGGATTTTTTCCTTCTTTGATGAACCAGGCAAGAACACGCATAAGTAGACAATGCAAATTATTAAAGGGGATCGGTTTGGTGCTCACAAACATATGTACACTGATCATGTTCATGTTCTATAGAAGCGTGTGATCCAAATCCTTGCCAGAACAATGGAGTATGTGAGCTCCTAAAGAATGGCGGATTCAAATGCATCTGTCCAGAGCCTTACATTGGCAAAAAGTGTCAGGAAGGTGAGCTCTATATAAACTGCACCCAAAAATATAATAATAATAAACAGTAAGCGTGTGTATCATTCTTGAGTCTTAATGTGCGGATCTTCCAGAGATGAATGTGTGTAAGAACGTGAAGTGTGGTCATGGTGATTGTGTCAGAACTCAAGAAGCCCCGTTTTTTGAATGCAAGTGCTGGCCCCCCTTTCTGGGCTCTAAGTGCAAGAAAGGTGAGCATCTCTGTCTCTAATTTCTGAAGTAAAACAAATTACTTTCAAAGTGTTTCTTTCAGCAGTAAAGATGAGAGTTTAGCTGTTTTTATGAATTAATTCACTAACCTAGTTTTTATTAAGTCAGATTGTAGTGAATTGCTATTTGTTTTCTTGAAATTGTAATTCAGTTTGTCTTATTAATTGCTTTTATGCTTATTATGTTTGCAATATTAGCCTCTGCGTGTGACCCGAGTCCATGCCTGAATGGAGGAAAGTGTGTTAAAGGCCGTACAAGAGCCAGTTTTACATGCAGATGTCCTGAAGATTACATTGGGAATTTCTGCCAAGTTGGTAATAAACTTTTGCTAAATCTTTTTATTTTATTTATCCACCTTATATTTTAAAGCAAGAGCTGGCATGGCTATTTGTAACCCAAATGTGTCTGGATTCTAATTTTACCTGTACAAAAACTGTTCGTTATACTGCTTTAAATTGCAAACTGGTTGTTACCATATTATTTTAATCTATTATCATAATCATAAACACTCTGGTTTGTAGTTGTTGTTGTTCTTCTAGTTATTTACCTATAGCAGCAAATTAATCAAAAGTCTCGCAAATTCACAGAAAATAGCTTACTTCTGCATTGAAAAATGTGGTGGATATTTTATGCCAAATCTATTTGTTACTTTACATAACCCTGTCAATTAGGTATGGTAATGCCAGATGTTATATGCCAGGTGTTGTATGTCATTTTGTGTTCAGGTCCAAATGATTGCTATGAAGGGAATGGGGAATCATACAGAGGTTTTGTCAGTGAGACAGTGGAAGGAACGGAATGTTTACCCTGGAACTACTATCGTATTCCCTTCAAGGAATTTGAAGGCAATGATAGCATTGGAGCCCACAATTACTGCAGGTAACAATTCAGGGAATTCCTAGCAAACTCCCAATGAATTTTGATATCACACGTCGTCTTACGCATTTTCTTTGTCACTTAAGAAATCCGGATGGAGACCGGGAACCCTGGTGCTTTGTGAAAGAGAAGGGCAAACTCCAGTGGGATTACTGTAATGTCAAGCCGTGTTCTGAACCAGGCACAGATTTTCTTTTCTACATTCGCTCTTATATATATGTAAACAAAGAAACATTCTTCTACCTGCTCAAGCAGTCTGTTAATTGTACCACTATACTTCTTTATAAAACTCTCACAGAACCAGTAAAACCCTCCACAACCATTGCAAAACTGGAATTTTCTGACTGTGGAAAGACTCAGACTAATATGATATCCCCAAGGATATTTGGTGGGAGGAAGGCCCTGCCTGAAGCGCATCCCTGGCAGGTTTCATTTCAGGTCCGGCCCAAGGGCTCTAATGCAACCTTCAACCACAACTGTGGAGGAACCCTGATTGACTCCTGCTGGGTCCTAACTGCTGCTCACTGTATGTAAGTTGGGCATCTGGGGTTACTGTTGCATTCAGTCTATGCCAGGGGTGGCTAACGTCGGTCCTGGAGAGCCACAGTCCTGCAGAGTTCAGCACAAACCCTAATCAAACACACATGAACAAGCTAATCAAGGTCTGAAGGGCTGCTAGAAAGCTATAGGCAAGTGCGCTTTTAATCAGGGTTGGAGCTAAACTCTGCAGGACTGAGGCTCTCCAGGACCGGAGTTCGCCACCCCTGGTCTATGCAATGTTCAGTCACAAACCCTCATTTTGATTTCATGGTGTCTTTAAGTTACTAATATTATTGATAGTGATTGTTAAGGATCACTTTTCACTTTAGTTTAGCCTTTTAAAGTTCATATGCAACAAATGTTACTTTGATAAACTATGTTTGCATGATCGTGGCAGTGATGAGAATGAGGAGGTAAGGCTGGAGATGGGTGGAGTGAACCTGGAGAAAGATGACCCTGCAAAACAGTTTCTGGAGGTGGAGAAAATCATTGCTCATGAGAACTATACAGAGACACCTGAAGCCCTGTATAATGATATAGGTCAGTGATTCACTCTTCAAGTAAATATGTGTCTGTCTGTATCAGTTATGGTAAAGGAAAACCAACCAACTTCCATTAGGAAATAATCCTTTGTATTCAGGTTTTGAGTTTATGGATTGTACATTCATAAATTCATACATTTTAACTTTCTTAATTGCGGTGTCAATATCATTGATTGGATGAACACAGCATGCGACATGTTTTAATAATGGGTTGTATCGCTCTTGTGCATCAGTTGGGCTTAAATATTCCTGGCCGTATCATCCAGTTTGTCCTGAATAAATCTGTCGGATCATGACTGTAAGAATAAAACGTTTGTTTGTTTATCTGAATGCGAGCTTGCAGTCAATTGTAAGAAAGTGGGTGGTTTAAGCAGACTAAATCAGTGGATCACATACTTTTTGACTTTTAAGTCATCTTGAAGCCCCTTTGGAAGCTTGTTGAGGCCCCCAAGAGGGCCCTGGCTCCCTGGTTGAGAACCACTGGACTAAATAATTGGAGAATTCTGGCATATGTCACAGATCAAGTTATGACATTTATGTAGTCTGCCAATTTAGATGCTCAAGCTCTGATTCTGATTGGCTGTCAATGTTTTTATAATGTACACTTAAAACTTTACAGTTCTAATTGTTATAGTTATAATCCTTGGTTTAAACGGGCCTTAAGATCAACGTATTTAGCAAAATAGGAATGGGGTGAATTTTCATTTCATGCCAACTTTAAATGGTGACTTTAAATGCCTTTAAAAAGTATACACATGAAACATTGTTTTCCCTTGGGGTTTAAAAAGATAACAACCCAGGATAAGCGCATTGTGAAAAGCCAATAGTACAGGGGTTCTCAACTTTCTGCAGGAAAGTGGACCTTAAGGTCCAGAGTTGAGAACCCTGCTATAGTAGTATTGACATCTTTTTTTCTAATCAATTATGTACACTTTACAGTGTTTTTGTTTCTCATCTATGTCAGCCCTGCTGAAACTAAAGCCAATAAATGGACGGTGCGCCAATGAGACCAGTTCTGTTAAGGCAGCATGTCTCCCCACTGATTCATTCCCTGATGAAACACAGTGCACCATATCAGGCTATGGAGCCACTGAGAAAGGTGTGCCTGGATTACATTTTCACTGTTAGACATTCACCACAGCAAGACTACTGAGACTATTACTGTCTCATCTATTACCCTTTCTTCCAGAGCATGCTGTCTCTCCTCAGCTGCTGGATGCCAAAGCTCTCCTGATCTCTCAGAAACGCTGTATGTCTCGTAATGTCTATGGGAACAGAATGGATGATTCCATGATGTGTGCTGGATATATGCAAGGAAAGACTGACTCTTGTCAGGTATGTCTTTAATGAAGTTTACACATCAAACACAGAATTAGGGCATTTGAGTAGCTTTTATAAACGTGCCTTTTAAGATATGTCAGTACAAGTTGCTTTCAGTTAAAACAGCTCAAACATGCATTTTAGTCTCTGTCTGTGAAACGGGGAGAGTATGCAGTAACTTTATTTTTTATTTATTTTATAGGGTGATTCTGGTGGACCCCTGGTTTGTGAGAAGGATGATACTCATTACATCTATGGTGTGGTGAGTTGGGGTGACAGCTGTGGCAAGAAGAACAGACCAGGTGTCTATGCCCGTGTCACCAAATTCGTTGACTGGATCAATGAAAAGATGAAATCAGCTTAGGATAGATACTCTAGAGATAGTGCTCAAATAGCTGAAAGAGGTTTTAACTGAGAAAACTAATTTTCAACTCATAAAATATATATATATATTAACAGTCCACAGTTACACACATGTGCAATAAGCACAATTAGTAACCAAAGGCATAACAGCAGTAGGTTTGTCAGTATTTTAGAACTGGTCTGGTCACAAGTGATCCAGGGGAATTGTTTGTTACTTACACAAAAAACATTCAAATAAAAAGTCAAATAAAACTTTTTTGGGCGATTAGACATTCAATAGCCACTTTTGTGGTTCATGTACATATTGAGATATTAAAGTCACGATGAAACAGTGACAGATCTCTTTCTGCATTGTAATGTTTATTTGTTTAACAGATAAAGAAAAAATGCAGTGGGTGTTGCACTCAAAAGTGGAGGAAGATGAGCGTGACCATGCATAGTTTAAGCAGACTTGTCCCAAACAGCACACTTCATGTGCACTTGCAATGGCTGCTGCATGCACGTCCTTTAAATCCACTAGACTGTAGGGTGTTCCATATGTGGCCGATGTGCACTTTTGCCAAGCCCACCCTGATGCTCCATTACGTCACGAAAGTCTTTATGGTGTCATTTGGGACAGTGCCTAAAGGATTGGTGAAGTCTCATTAAGTGGCAGGTCTAGTTATGACATTGATTAAACATTGAGGTCAAACCATTTAAATATGAACACACAAATGGTTTGCGGGTGAAAAAAAATAAATCTGTACTTATTTCAAAATTAGGGTGAATTCATTTCATGCAGACTGAGAAACTTCATTAGCACAGCGTTTCCATTTGATTTGTCTTAACTAACCTTTTCAAAGTCAATAAGCTGACATTTATATGAACATATCCAAGTTAACTGAGGTATTGATATTTACTTTATGGAATAAAATTTTAAGTTTTATTAAGTGTCATTTAGTCTAACTCCATGAATAATGAGATCACAGGAGTACCAATACTTTTTGTATAAGCAGTTTATTTTTCCATTCATGGAGGGTTTTTGCTCATTTACACCAAACAACAGACTAACAGACCAGTAAAGAATTAGCTATGCACAAAAAATGCAGTCATGCTCAGAGAAAGGAAATCTTTATTATCATTCACATGATTATGACCAATTGAGCATGTCACAAATTATGGAACTCTTCCGGAGATGTGAAAAGCTTAAATATCTGCCTTATAATGGGTTTTCACAAAAGGACTTGCACAGGATCTTTCTGCAAAAAGAAAAGCGCTACAGCCAAATTTAAACAGTCAAATCAAGGTGTTACACAGGAGCAATCAGGAGAATACTGGAAACAGCCAAGCACTCTGCACCGCAACACGCCACCTTAACAGCTAACCAGCAAAACTCAACTGCTATGCAACTGCGCCTAGTGCATAGAAAATACACAAGAGAGAATATTAGAATCATGTGGTGAAATTCCCCATTTAAACCATAACATCTGCTTGGTTAGCAATTATGTTATGGTTTTACATAGTAAGATTTCTTTAGAGGCCAAATTACAGTCTGTGGTACCCAGTCCTTTAGGGTCAAAGAAATATGCACAACATCCAAAATAAATTGTCCATTAATGTTTATAAAGAACAAAAAAACCTGATTAAAATGAACTTACTTTATAGTCTGGGAGTTTCAATAACATGAAGTAAAAAAAAAGAACAAACAAAAACAAAACTACCAAAAATGAGAAATGATTTCAACTAGTAGCCCCATTTAGGCATAAAGATCATTTAATATCACATAGAATTCAAATGTATGATACAAAACAATTGTGGGCAACAGAAACAAGCAATTTAAAAGATTTAGACCAAATTACAATAACCTTTCGGTCTGATATATGGATAATTTGGGTATCCTCAGACGGACATCTGTTCGATGTGATCCTCAAAGAGTCAACCAGTTGACATCTAGAAAAAAAGAATAATAAAGTTAGTTTCAAAGAGCATTAGAGCAGAGGAGGCTCTACAATAAATCGCCATAAAACGAAGCATTGCATATTACGCAATGCTTGACTTTGGTCATCAGTTACACAGAACAAACAGGCACTCTTTCCACACAAATAACTAACCATATTTACATGAATCTATGGACCTGGTTTTTGTTCTGCAAGAAACCTTGTGTACCTGATATTTGTTCTGCGAGAAACCTCAAGGGAAGAGAGCCAACAAACCTGAGGGTGAAATATGAACTTCTCAAAGCCACTTTAAGTGTCGGCAAGCTGAGGTATATCTCATTTACCGCCAGTTAGAATAGTATTAAATGGCCAAATAAGTTAATTAGGCCTATATCAGACACCCAGCAGCCTGACAGCTTAAACTCTGGCTCTGAGAACACACCCGTATCCATCCCATTTTTGCCTATGCCACGATAGACATGAGTTTGTGACAAGGATGATGGAAAGGTCTCAGTCCATTGTCCTGCAGACGTACCTCAACACCACCTCAACACTCAATGAGACCGACCTGCTCCATAGCAACCGCCAATCAGCAGCAGGCAGCCAATGGTCGGATCACACACTAACTGCTCTCAAACTGCCCCAAACTCCTCTTTTGCAAACAGGAATCAGCAGCTTGGAGGAAAGAATTCCACATTTAGATGAAATCAATGGATTTTGGCTGGTACACGTTTCAAAACAAACACATACTTACGGTATTGTACCCAAGACAGCTCCAAATCAAATATCCATGTGAGGTTTAGAGTGTGTATTGAAAAACCTTTAAAAGTCATGCAGATTCAGAGATACCAGACAGATGCTGTGAATAACAGCTACTAATCGGGTAAAAACCTGACACCTCCATTAAGATAATATATCTACCGTTCTGCTTCATCTGCAGATGTCTTGAAGGACTTGATGAAAGAGGAAAGTAGAGGGGCGAAACATACAATATATCTTTCATATTTTAAAGCAGCCATTTTGTGTCAGTAAAATAAATGCATGCCTTCACTTTCCCCACTTAAGGCATGAGTTATAAGGGGGTTATAAGCCGTTCTGCTCAAAAAATAAAAATAAGATTTAGGATATTTACCAAAAAAAAATTAAGAACTGAAAGACGCACTTGTCATTAGAAATGTTGGACAGAAAAATGCCCCCAGTTGCAATAAAATTAGTAATCATCTATACAAAGCATTAGACTCACCTACATTTCACGATTCAGCAGGGGCTCCAGTATCCTCTGGAGACTTGGGTCTGCTTGTCGATCTGGATCTTGATTTGGATCCTTTGTTTGACCTGGGAGTAGGACTCCTAGAGCGAGACTTGGACTTAGACCTTGAGCGGGACCTGGAAGCAGTTTTGGACTTGCTTCTGCGTGGTGTGCGGGTTTTGGAACGGGACCGAGAACGGGAACGGGAGTAGGACCTTGACCTGGATCGGCTGTAACGAGACCTGCTACGGGAACGGGACCGGCTCCTGCTCCTGGACCTGCTGTGCCTCCTGCGCCGAGGACTACGGCTAAGAACAAACATTAAATGTAAGTTACAAGTTAGAATTAAGGTTTAAATCACCAGAAGAGACCATTAAAAATATTCCTAATAGGTCAGCAGCCCATAAACATTTAAGTGTAAATAAAAAAATTAAAAAAAAAAAAAATTTATATACGTGAATGGATTACAAAACAATTACGAAGGTTTACAGTCTTCGCCAAAACCAGTCATTCAACTATAATTACCTGGCGGGAATACTCGTAGCATAATAGGGAGTTCGATTCATTTCCATGAATCGGTTCTTTCAAATGGATAGTTTTAAAAGAACTTAAATTTTTTTTTTATTTCAAATATGCGTTATCGCGTGGACCCTTGCAATTTTTGTCGAGTATTATTAAAAGGACAAGTGTTGTAATGAAACCGCTGTTTTTTTTTTTAACGGCTACAAAAGACTCACTGAAAAGATCCGACTCAAAAGAACCGTTGGTTCGCGAATCGGACTGTTCACAAGCAATTGAGCAATTGTTTGCTACTACGCCATAGTTAAGACGCAACGATACCAACAGTTAACAAAACATAACTAATTAAAACACATAACCTAAATAAATTAAAGAGAAATACGTTATAAGATAATATTTACAAGCATTACAAGGATTATAACACGTGTTGTTTTCAGTACCTTGAGGCCTAAGGGCCTCGAATTTACATCGAACATATAGTGACTTATTTAGCCTATAGCAAATTAAAAAGGAGGTATTAAAATAGGAAATAGACAATAAAGGCCCTACCTGCGGCTTCTCCGTCCATGTCCCCCGTACCTCCTCGGAGGGGCTCCACGGCGGCTGTAGTGCGAATCTGGCGGGCGCCCGTATCGCGCCATTTGCACGCGCAGCTCGCGCCCATCCAGCAGCGCGCCATCCATGGCGTCCATTGCGTCCTCCGCGTCCCGCTTATCATGGAAACGGACGAAGGCGAACCCGCGACTTTCTTTCGTGTATCGGTCTCTCGGGATGTAGACGTCGCCGACTCGGCCGTACTTCTCGAAAACCCGCCGCAGCGTTTCAGGGGACGTGCGGTAAGTCAGGTTGTCGACTTTCAAAGAAGTCATGCCCTCGACATCGGGCGGAGGTCTGCCGTAGCTCATCTTGAATCACTATCTCTACTGCAGTATGTTATGCGAAAAAAAGACGGTTTCTATCGAGATTTAGAGGGAAAATAACGAACCATTCGGGAGAGTCGAAAATAACACGCCGCGCGGATTTCACTCTAAAATGGCTGTGACCGGATTTCCGTGGTCGGCGGAGTTTGGCTTTTATTTCCTTTGCAAGGTGAGAAAATACTGCCCCTTCTGGCATCTGAGTGACACTACACGTAACCTGCTTCTTACAAGCAATAAAAGAAGCTCTTGTCTAGGAACAGAGCAAATATAGCACGAGTGGGAACAACAAAACGTAAAAAACAAGATCATTTGTTTGACATCGCCGTGCTTTTACCTCATCCAATCCAAATTTTCCCAACTAAGAAGTAATGAAACAAACACTGCAGGGTTC
>RJVU01067793.1:5007966-5073486 GCA_003731715.1 Anabarilius grahami | reverse complement strand
ATCATTTATTTATTTATTTTTTAAAAAATTATATATAATTATAAATAAGTCTTTATATTCTTGAGCTGTTATGAGGTCTGCTTAGAACTGTTATTTTAACTAAATATTCATGCTAGTTTCATGTAAATTACTATATGTTGGTGGAAGCTTCTATAATTCACAGGATTATATGTATTTGAAGTGTAATTATGTAATTGTATAGCTGCCCTTACAGTTACTTATTTTCTAGAGCTTTATCCTGATATATATGTGCTGTATTTTGTGCTTTATAAATGCATACATGTATTTCTGTATGCGGTGGGTCTTTTATTTACACTATGTGCATTAGCTTCTGGGCCCGTCTGTAAGCAGACAGGCTAGTGATGCTGTGGATTTAAGCAACGGCTTACCGCAAGTAATACAGAGAGCCACATTCAGTCTGAACTCCCGGGAGGGGGGAAGGGGAGGCAACAGGCTCACCCAGTGTTGACCCACACACGTACACACGCGCGATACCTCTCTGGCACGTGGGCATGCCTGTGCATTGCATTTTTTCAGAGGAAACACACTCAGATGCATCGACACAACAGCTTGTTTGGAGATCAGTGTACATCACCTTCATTGTAATGTGGATTATTTCCAGATTATTTTTCAATTTTGTAAGAGATCATATGTGTGTATCAGATAAGTAAGCTTATAAAACAGGGCAAATGCTTCTCAAACATTTATAATTAGTAACTTCACCCGGACTCCAAAGTGTTTATTGTGCTGTGATTGTGATTTCAGTTCCCGTACAATGCTCCCCCTCCTCACGAGCCAGTCAAGACCCTCCGCAGTCTCATCAACATCCGTAAAGACACTCTGCGGCTTGTCCGGTGAGATTTTTATCTCTAATATCTTTACTACACCTGACAGAGTTCTTAAGGAAATCATGTGATGTGTGCAGTTTTCTTTCCTGTATCGACGTATTACAGGACATTTGGATGATGAACCTTGTTTCACAACTTGCCTTTTTGGTTGCTGCTTGTATTGTATTTTGTATCATATTTTATAGAGCATCTGGTTTGATAAAAATCTGTGTAGTGCAGGATGAGTCATCAGTTTTACTAGTTGAGAAAAATTGTACATTTTAAATGCATATTTAAATTTTTTAGGTGCATATTAGCATTTCAAAGTTACAAGACGTGGTCCAAAAGCCACAAAAACATGAATTTAATTTCAAGGGCCTTTAAAATACAGTGTTTAGATATTTGTTTTTATACTCATTTTATAGTTAGTTGTAACTAATTAATTTGTAACATTAATTAAATATATTATGTATCTTTCTGTGTATTACTGTCATGAAACATTTTTTGCTAAATTCTTAACTGGACATCTAGTAAAGTTTGTAATTTTGACTGCAGATGTAGTGAGGACATGAAGCTTCCTGGACAGGAAGTTGGGAAAAGCCACAGCTGCTACAATATTGAGTTCACCTTTGATGCCGACACACAAGTTGCCATCACTATATACTATCAAGCCATTGAAGAGTTTCACAATGGTGTGCCAATGTAAGTTAAGCATTAGACACACACTGAATATTCCTTTTTTTATTGTTTATTATTAATAAAACACTTCAAGCTCAGCTTTTACCAGTTTATTGAAGAGCAGCAAGTTGGGAAATGACATCAAAGCTTGGGTTTTATTGTGTGTTGTTGACAGATACTTGCCGCAGGACAGCTCTCTGCAGTCAGAGACAGTGCATTTCAAACGCGGCGTCTGCCAACAGTTCTGTCTGCCCTCTCATTACGTCAACTTATCAGAATGGGCAGATGAGGAGGTAACACATCTGCTAGCTATGTCCTTTTGTGTCTGTGTGCATTTTTTGGATTAAAAAGGTCAGATTGAATTAGTCCTAATCCATCTCATTAAAGAAATCATTGAGCAATTCATAATGCATGTCCTTAGAGCACTTTGGTTTAACCTGGCATTGTCGTTTATTGTTACACAGCTTTTGTTTGACATGGATAAAGACATATACCCCATGGTTGTACAAGCAGTAGTGGATGAGGGAGATGGTGAGTTGGATGCATGTAATTGGATATAGCTAATATATTATATATGTAGAAATATATTTGGAAAAATCTATATAAATATTTTGGACCATATTTTTGTTGTGCAGAACACTTGGGACACTCCCATGTTCTTCTTGCATCCTTTGAGAAGGTATGTTTTTTTTGTGTAAAAAATATTATTATATTTTTTATACACTACCGTTCACAAGTTTGTGGTCATTACATTTTTTTTTAAATGTTTTTGAAAAAAGATCACTAAGGCTATGCTGTGAAATATTATTAAAATTTAAAATGACTGAATTATATTTGAACACTGTAATTTATTCCTGTGAATTTTTTAACAGCCATTGCTCCAGTCTTCAGTATCACATAATTCTTTAGAAATCATTCTAATATGCTGATTTAGTGCTAGTTTTTATAGAAACCGTGATACATTTTTTCAGCATTCTTTGATGAATAAAAAGGTTCAAAAGAACAGCATTGATTTGAAATTTTTGATAAGTCTTTACTGTCACTTTTAATCAATTTAATGCATCCATGCTGAATAAAAGTATTAATTTATTTTAAAATAAGAAATGTCCATTCATACTTTGTTCTGCTTATGCGAATAAGGACCAGACTAAACACAGTTAAAGCATGCAGTTTTACTATTTCTACCTGATCTAACCCTTAAAATGATCATTCAGGTAATCAGGTTTATTCAGTAATATTATATAATTTTTTAGCTTAATTAGTTTATCTGACAACATAAAAGTTACTGTGACGACTAGTGATTATAATATATTGCTGTCTTTTTCTCCTAGCATATGGATGGAAGTTACTGTGTAAAACCTCTGAAACAGAAACAAGTGGTAAGTACCCGCTTACTATTTATGTAAAAATCTTAGCCATCTTATAGCTTACAAGAAGAAAAAGAACCATGAAACAGAAGGTCAGCTCATTAAATGGCTTTTGTAATGTCAAAATTTTCTTTGCTGTTTCTGGCAAATCTTCAATAAACCTCTTAAGCTTCTCATGATTTTATCTTAGGTGGATGGTGTCAGTTACCTGCTGCAAGAGATCTATGGCATAGAAAACAAATACAACAGTCAAGAATCAAAGGTACATCATCATCCACTTCACAAAAAGAAAAAGATTCAAAGAATTATATTACCAAAATGATTAATATAGTAACTTTATTGATACTTTCCAGTAGATATTTTTCCCTGTGATGTAGTTGTTACCACACATAGAAATCTACACATCGTTTAAACAAACATCATCTGTCACTTTTAAGCTTTCATTCATTAATTGTTATCAAAATGTTAAAAAAATGACACACTTACATTTACAGGTGGCTGAAGACGAGATTAGCGACAACAGTGCTGAATGCGTGGTGTGTTTGTCAGACGTGCGGGACACACTTATCCTACCCTGCAGACACCTGTGCCTGTGCAACGCCTGCGCAGACACACTGCGTTACCAGGCCAACTGTTGCCCCATCTGTCGACTGCGTAAGCACCAACCCCTGTACCAGATTCATTCAACAGGACTCTCCGATTGAGATTATTATATTTATGAAAATACAATATTGTTTAGGTGATATTTGCATTTATAGAGTCTCATATATGAATGTTGTGGTGGATATTTCACTGAATAGAATACTGGACTTAAGGTCCGTTCACACTAAGAATGATAACTATAAAAGATAACTATAGAGATAACTATATTAGCGTCCACACTAACGTATCATAACGTTCTGTTTATTATAAGCATGCACTGCAATTTTGTCGTCTGCCGCTTTAAATTTATTCAAGTTGTTTCTCTATCTTTGTATTGTTTCTAATATAATTTTAGCATTTCGTGCCCTCCTTCAAATACGAGCGATGAGGAAAAAACTGAGCCCGCTCACACCTACTGGATTCAACCCTGTCATCACCTCGCAGACGTCAGATTCAGAGGAGCACTCGGTAACATTACATTTGGTTCACAGTGTTCTTCATACATAGCTTTATTCATAGCAAGTATATTTATAGCGAAATAAATGCAGCCGGCATTTGAATCCACTTTATTGAGACTCATCGATTATGTCAAAAACTGTAAATATCTGACCAAGGGTCCAAAATAAATATATTCCTAGAGCTAAATGTGAGTGCAGTTGGCTGTGGCGAGTACATAAAACTTTGTTAGGAGTATTAACTTCAGTGGTTTAAGTAGTCAGACTTTCTCTCATGTAAGTTAGGTGCACAAACTGCACATTTTAAAGTGTCCCTATTATGCTCTATAAAAGGTTCTTAAAGGCGCAATATGTACATTTTCACCACTAGAGGTCGCTTATTATATTAAAGGCGTAGCTTGATGACACCTTGATTTTGCGGAATCATGGGAGGTGTTGTCTTCAAGTCTACAGCCGGTGGAAAAGAATCCGACGGGACTCGGGCAGAAATCATATTCATGGATGAGCTAATGTATTAAAGATTTATTAACATTACTGTAGTATGAAGCATGGCGTGGCCGAAAGCTGTTGGAGCGGAACGAGGCAGCTGGAGCAATTTCTAATGAGAGACAAGCGCGACACGCGGCTCGACTCAAGCGGTGGAGCTTTTTAATTATGCCGCAGGCGAGTGCTTCCGCTTCTTCCGGTCGTGCGTATGTGGGGGTAACGCAGTGCTGTTTTATCATATTAGACACATTTGTGAGTTGAAAGTTGTTATAATGCTAATCTGTGTGTCTAATAAAACACATAATATATTAAAGCGTCTTTGGTGTTTCCATGGTTTCTACAAAATAAAACCGTAAATTGAGGGTAACGCGGGTATGATGTCATTGATAGGTGACGCACGGACACGATCCATGTCCTTGTAAAAATTGCCCATTTCTCTGCATTTAAACATTCTTGGAATCATTTGATAAATTGTAAGTACACAAGTCAACAAAATATATATATAGTGGTTTTTGGATATTTTAGACCAAAAATCTTACATATTGTGCCTTTAATTTTGTTTGGGATGTCTCCCAACAGGTTTACATGCATCCAAGGTCAAAAAACACTTTCATTTTCTCATAATATACATTGCACATCACCTCATTTCTCAAAGAGTCTGAGAGCCTCTCTAAATCCCTCCTTTCATCAAGCCTACTCTGCTCTGATTGGTCAGACGGCCCAGTCTGTTGTGATTGGTCTACCGCTTACAGCATGTGTCGGAAACTAAACGCATATTACCATTTCTAAATTTCAGCTCCGGAGGCTTTTGTATCAAGTCCAGTGTGAGTCCTCATCTAATTGAAGTGCATGCAAACTAAGTGGATTTGCAGCACTGAAAACAGCATCTTCTTGACATGTTGACATCACAATCTCTTCAAGTCCTCAGCTACAACTACAGTGTTTGGGGGCGGGTCAAAGTAGACGTCGTTCGCGGGCAGCCAGTGAGGACCATAGGCTAGCATTATGCAAATTTGTTGATTCTTTCTTTTAGGAGACAATAATTTAATTTTTTGTGCGCTGTGATCTTTGCAAACATTTTACATTCACAAACAGCTATATTAGACACTGCATGAAAGGTAATATTTGAAAAAGCATAATAGGCGCACTTTAATGAAAAAACTAAAAGCCATCTGTATACACCATATAAAGGTGAAAATGTTGTTATCCAAACTGTTCTGCTGTTCATGGCCATTTACTACAGGCATCAGAGCACATCCCACCAGGCTATGAAGCTGTGTCCCTGTTGGAGGCCTTGAATGGGCCCCTGAACCCATCGCCATCTGCTCCTCCACTTCAGGGCCTCACTAGGGGCCATGTTTCTGGATCTGCGCCCACATATGGCAGTGATAGCCATCACACGCCTGTGCGCTCCCTCTCTCCACTAGAACACTCTGTCAACTCCAGCCAGAATGGGAAACACAAGAAGAGTGCCTCTAAGTGAGTGAGCACTAACTGAAGGATTGAATGGTGTCGTTTTTCGGTATTACTGTAAAAACTTTTTAATTAATGTCTATAAACCATTTGCTGGGTGTTATTAAAACAGCCAATTTACAGCTTTTCTTGAAGGTTGATTATGGGCTGAAGAACCAGGCAGATAAGTGAGTCCTTGCTAATCATGTATTCTGTGAACTCTCTAGATCCCTCTCCCAGAATTCTTCAGTGCTGCCTGAGGAGGAGGATGAGAAGTCATGCAGTGAGTCTGAAGTGCAAACGTGCAGGAGAAAATTGCATGTAGAACAGCAAGAGGTACAAGCATCTCAAACATTTATACATTTATTTCATACATATTATTTTATGCATTTTCTGTTTTATTGTTATATTTTTTATGTTTTTGAAAGAAGCCTCACCAAGGCTGGATTTTGAAATATTATTACAATTTCAAAAAACTGTTTACTATTTTAATATATTTTAAAATGTAATTTATTCCTGTGATGGCAAAGCTGAATTTTCAGCATCATTATTCCAGTTTTCCTTTGTTCTCTGTGATTCTTATATAATAAAATTGTTGAAGGGATATATTCAGACACCTTGTTCATTTTATTCATTAATACAATTTATTCACTATAGTTTAAAAAATGGTAATAAAATATGACAAGATCTCAGAGTTAAACTGTGTCAGAAAAAAATAATCTTAATTATGTCAGATAACATTTAAGCAAAACATGGTCAGGTCAAAGTGTCTGAATAATTTTTGGTCCCAAATTTTTATCTGTTTTACTGGTAATCCACTGTATGAAGAATTTTTGGGTATAATATGTCACAGTTTACTAAATTTTGCTATCCTCACTTACATAAATGAACTATAGTGTCCTGCACCCACTAGTAAAAAAAAAAACAATTATATCTAGTGTCTGAATAATTTTTGGTTTGACTGTATATTGTTATGAAAGATTATAGAATACTTGCAGTATTATAGTATTTACCTCCATATTTACTATACAGTGTCATCACATCAATCTGATTATCATTGTTTTTGTATTGTCCTGCAGTCTGGTGTGACTCCTGAAAGTGACAACCTCACTCTGTCATCCTCGGGGGCCATAGATCAGTCGTCCTGCAACGGCACCCCTCTCTCCTCCACGATCACCTCCCCAGAGGGTACAGCTTTTCAGTGAACTAAATCTAACTAACTGAAACACACATCAGAGCTCACTCATTTACGTTTGTTTGTCTTCCTCTTCCTTCCCTCTTCAGACCCAGTAAGCAGCAGCCTGGCCCAGTCTGTGATGTCAATGGCGTCCTCTCATAGCCAGCACTCTCAGATTAGCACCGACACACTCTCTTCAATGTCCGGCTCCTACATGGCTGGGGCAGAGGGAGAGGAGGCCGCTGAGACCCCAGCAGAGAGCCGAGCCCCTTCCCAACATGAGGGTGAGGTAAGTCAGTTAGAAGGCATGGAAGTAGGACAGTTCATCACTTTTGTTTGTTAGCTATTTTTAGATGCTTTAGTTGATGAGTTTTTACCACATGAGCATCAAATAGTAGTGGTAGTGGTGTAACCTAGTGGTTAATATCCAGGTTTCCAGGCTAATGAAAAATCTAAATATATCTGATTATTTTTAAAATTGGGATATCTAGGTCTGGAAAAATCATGTAAATTAAAGGGTTGGTTCACCCAAAAATGAAAATTCTGTCATTTATTACTCACCCTCATGTCGTTCCACACTCGTAAGACCTTCTTTCATCTTCGGAACACAAATTAAGATATTTTTGATGAAATCCTAAAGACATTGTTAAAACAGTCGACGTGACAGCATTGGTTCAACCCTAATTTTATGAAGTGACGAGAATGCTTTTTGTGCGAAAAAAAAACAAAACTACTTTATTCAACAATATCTTTTCTTCTGTGTCATTCTCATACGTTGTTTATGTTCAGCGCTTTCAGGTTCTACGTCAGAACGGCGACTCATTATTGGCCGGCTCCTGCGTCATCATCACACGCATGCGTCGTGCTGCTTACGTGTGCCGCTTTGGCCAATACTGAGCCGGCATTCGGACGTAAACACGGAAACCTGCACTGTGCTTACTGCGTCAGTTGCGTAAGGATAATGACAGGGAAGAGAAGAGATTGTTGAATAAAGTCGTTATTTTTGTTTTGTTTTTGCTCACAAAAAGTATTCTCGTCGCTTCATAAATTTAAGGTTGAACCACTGCAGTCGTGTTGACTGTTTTAACGATGTCTTTAGAACTTTTCTGGACCTTGAAAGTTTTGATTATATTGCTGTCTCTGGAGGGTTCAGAGAGCTCTCGGATTTCATCAAAAATATCTTAATTTGGGTTCCGAAGATGAACGAAGGGGGTGAGGAAATGTAACTATATTTCTTTCAAATTAATGACGTTCGAAAAATAATTTTTTAAAAGAAATAAAATTAAATGTATGTTTGTAGAGTAAGTTTGTTTGTATGTTTGTTTAAGGTCTGTTATGTATGTTTGTTCTACTCTAGAGTAGAATTTTTAGTTTTAGTTTTTAGTTTTTAGTTTAACCTCCTCTATAGTTTGTTGAGCACCTGCATTTCAATTTTGGTTTAAAATTAAAAATATAAAGGTATTCAAATTTCTATTTATTATTTAATGATTTTTTTTTTTAAATCGCTTTTATGTAAAACACTATTATAAATAAACTTGCCTCGCCTATTTCATTGGCTAGAAATTGTTCTTTGTGAATGCAATCTCTGTTTTTAAAAATTACAAACAAAAGTCATTGCAAAGTCATGGAAATTGATTGATCAGAACACTGTAACCAAAACTTAAATTACCATTGAGCAAACATTTAGAAATTTATGCCAAGAGATGTTTGTGCAAACCATACATCATGGTTACAGGGACCATATTTACGTGTGTCCGCAGGAAATCCCCAACGAGGCAAAAGGGCATAACTTTGTAGCTGCCATTCTTGAAGAACAGGATTCAGAGGTGAAACATTCAAACAGTCAAACATCTTAAACCCAGCTACTTGTTTTTTTTATTTATTTATTATTTATTCAACCATATTTTCTTCTTCAGGGAAATGACGTGACTGAGGAAGATTGTGCATCTCCCACCAGAGAACATGGTAATTGTAACCTCAGCTATTGGCTGTACTTATCACGACACTGTACATTAGATTAAGGAGAAAAAAACACTGCAGTGTAGGTGGTACTTCATCCACAAGACAAGAGCTTCTAAATCTGCCCACACACCTACTTGATGAATAACTTGTGTTTGCAGGTGGGCCAAAGGTTGCTCACTACAAATATAAATATCATATGACTCATTTAAGGCGAATGTAGATCGATTTTCATGTTTTGTTTAATCAGCCCACATACAAGCATATTTGGCATCTGAATTTTAAAGACATATCCAGCTTTCTACCTATTATTTTATTATTTATTTTAGTTTTTATGACGAGTGTGCATCTGTACTAATGATAAAAGTTCTTTCAAACAACTAATTGATAAAAAAAAAAAAAGGGATTATGCTTTTAGAGTCTTTCTTTTAATTGTATCTAATTCCCTTTTTGCATATACATTTTTCATCTGTTCTATATTTATTGTGAGGAAATGAGTGTCAAAGCGTTCGTCAGTTGTGTTCTCGTGCACGCGCCGACTGCATCTGCTCTGCTTTCTCATGAGTATGTGTGCATCCATCAACCACAGCCATCACTAAATGGTTGCCGAGTAGCATCCTGCACCCCATTGCTCTGACCCTTCACTGCTGTTCTCCACTCGGCTGCTCTGCCCTGCCTTGGCTGCTCTTGTTTGACCTCTGACCTCGCTTGCAGGTGGGCGCAGGAGGAGCGAGGTGCCTTGTCCAGAGTTTGACAATAACAATCAGGGGCAGTCTGACACCCACTGTATGACAGGCCTGGACAATGAGCAGCCTCCTGATGGCCGATTTACTGGTGAGTGGCAACCTCTCGAACATGGACTTTCTGATTGGAAGGGATTGGGTGAGGCGGTTTCAAGGAGTCCCTTTTAAAACAGCAACTGGCTCTAAAACACTATTGGCTTTCTCTGCTCATGCACGCCCTAACTTTGACCCTGCTGTAATTTTGTGTAGCATTAATTGGTACCGTGGCCATGCCCTTTATCCCCCCCTCTTTTGTGTGTGTTTATGTGTATGTGTGAGTTTATATCATGTATGACTTGTTTCTATCTCTCTGGGTCATACTAATAGCTAAGTTCATGTTCAGTGTCTGCCAGCTCAAAGTAGCTTTGCGTCTCCCTTCATTTTTATGTTCATCACTTCCTTTTTCTGCTCATCCTCCCTCTTTTGCCAGCATATACTATTAATTCCCAACTATTGGTTATTGTCATCCAGAGAAAGCATTCTCTCTGGAAGGACACCAATGAAGCTTTTCACATGAGATGTGTGATAGTAAAATGTGATTCTTACACACTATTAATCATCAGCATTGTCATCATCATCATATTTTTATTAGTCATTATGATTACTTCACAGTCCAAAATATAAAATTGACCCAAAACGTATTAGGACACATAAGCCACACTTAAAAGTGTCTAAATTTTAATGGAATTAATATGATGATCCCTTGCAAAGGCCCCCCTTTATAAAATATATAAGCAGCTATGTATTTTTGTGTAAAAAGAAGCATTTACATTGTATATAAAATTATCAATGTGTGTAAAATGTTATGGAAAATATATTTTTTAAGTAAAATATTTATTTTCTATTAAGTTGACGCTATTTTTTCAATAAAATAAAATAATTGTGATTAATCTCATGATTTGCAAATGAATGTAAAGGTCAAATTCAGTCAATTTAAACTTTTATTAATTAATTAATTTATATATTTTCTATTTATAATATAATATAAAAAATGTTTTTTACATTTATTTATCTTTTTACATGTTTGTACTAATTTTCACTGAACTTTTATGGCCACTAGGGGTCCTCGAAAGCCAGTTTTGAAACTAATTTCAACTTTTGTGAAATGTTTTGATTGAAAAGTATGTCATGTGGTTTGATATTTTATGTAATGCAACGAAATTGATAAATTTTTAAGTGCTACTTAAGTGTCCATATACTGTTTGTGATTATTATTAAGTCCTGCTTATAGGGAGAAAATGAAAATCACTTACTTGAAAAGGCACTTGAAGATTGAACCTCCATTTAAATTGGCTCTTTCACTCTCTCTCCTCTCCACCTACAGCTGGTGTGTGGTGAGCGCACTGGCGCCAATGTACTGTGGCTGCCGTCGCATCATCCAAGTGGATGCTGCACACTGGTGGTGGATGAGGAGAGACCCCTGATATGATTGTAAAGGGTGTACAGTTGTACATAGGAAAGCGCTATATAAATGCCTCATTCATTCATTCATTCATTCATTCAAAGATAAAAGTTTCTAGTGAAAGTGGAGTTTTTTTCTTCAAAAAGACCCTGGCTACCATCATCTTCTCTCATTATCTCTAAGCATCGAGCTTCTCCTCTCTCTCAATCCGACTCTCATTTTCTGTGGATGGCTGGTTGATTCTCTTGATGTGCTGTAAATGTGCTGTGTTCTCTCTCTTTTCTGTCTCTGTTTTTCCTTCCATCATCTCCTATCTCCCCATCTCTCTTTCTCTCTATCTTCCTGGATGTCTGTGGAATGGACAGATGAGGACTCGTGTCCTGTTCACATTGAGGAATAGGTACGAAGCAAGTTAAAAGGCAATGCACAGAGGTCATGGATTCACAAAGAAGTTTCTGCCTTTTTGCCATTCACTATTATCATCATCAGTGAGATTTTTTATGGATTTGCCTTTTGACCTCTTTGGGTTAAAAGAGCCTTTTCATCATTTACTCAGGATGCATGTGGTGAATATTCAATGCAGGACATTTCAGCTCAAAGAAATCTTGGAGAACAATGGATAAAAGTGTCTTGGTTTGCATGATGGACATTTTGACCAACCGACTTGTGAAAATAGCAAAATGTTTGAAGCAAAAACAGTCTGTTCGTGAAGAAACTAATTTTAACATTGATCTCCAAGAGATGCTCCAATTTTGGGGGAAAAGGTCTAGTAAGGTGTTCTTTTAGTTCTTTCTAAACCACTTTTCCACAATCCCATTATGATTTTAACCTTCACAACTACCTTCATGCCCTCTTTATTTTTCTTCTTTATTTCAACCTGCTATCATCTGTATCTTCTCACTTGGACTCTGTCATCTCTGTTAGGTCTGTTATACCTTGACGTCTATCGTCATGGGCGGGATCCTTTGACTCACCATGCGTCCACCAGCAACATCAACCTGGACGATCAAGGGGTCACCAATGAGGCAGCAAACTCCAAGAACAAATCTCATCGTGGACCCCTGGCTGTGTGAAATCCTCAATCCACCCAGACACAGACCTACTCCAATTCTGAGAAGGATATTTGCCTCTTTCTTCTTCCCACCTCTGCCTAAACTCATGCCCACACCAATTACTCATGGATCAAATCCTAAATGCAAACCAGGGAGGATTGACTGTGTGGTTTCCCTTCTCTGTTGTGATAGATGTCATGTTTTTTAGCGCTCTATTGGTGTTGATACTTGTGTAAAGCACCACGTTTACACCAACGCTCCACCCCCTCATGTGTACAAATAAAGGGATGAATCAAGCAAGCTCTCTTGATGAAAGACTGGAAAATGAGGACATGATAAAGACTCCAACCTTTGCTCCAAGCAATGTTTTTCTCTTAGAGAGCAGTCAAATTTCATGTCAAGGCTGTGCGACTCTACTTTTTAAAACAAGTTGTGACACATTATAATTTCAGCAAGCACTTTTCACCCCCATGAATTCATAATCAAATCCTGCTGATTTGAATCAGTATCCCTTGGGATTTTCCTCCTTAATGTCACTGAACATTTGTATAAATATATTTCAACTTGTACTCCTGGAGATCTGCTCACAATACCCAAGATAGTTGTTTCAAAAGAAAATGATGGAAAACAGAGAGATGAATTTTTAGAATTTACATCAAAGCTCAATTGTAAACTCCTGTCCTTCACAAGATTTACTTCAGAGCAATAACATATATTTGCTCATGTTTCTGCCCTTGTCAGTTTGCTGCAGCTCACTTTGAGCTCTACGTAGAGCCCTGCATGTTTCAAAGACACAAAGCTACTGAGCTGCCTAACCTGCGTTACACATGGGAAAGCTTGCCTGTGACTTCCTCAGATTGCTACTGTTGATGGTATGTTAAATGTCACAAAGCTGCTTTTAAGCTTTTTGTGTGTTGTTTAACAAAATGTGTTAGTTTCATGTCTAAGGTACAATCTAGCATATGCCTAAATGCTACATTTAGTCAATTTGTACCCAAGACTTGAAGCAAGCTGAAGTAGCTTTTCAGATGTGTGTCGTTGGACTCATATGGATTACTATTGCAGGTACTTTGGTATATAAGTTCCTTTAAAAGTAATTTTTATGTATTCCTTTTGAAAAGTGTTGCACTTTCCTATAGAGATCCTTGAAAGTGTTTACTTAGCAGTCATTATACAGTGATAATAAAGGAAAGACTTTGAAAAGCGTGCCACTAACATGAAAAACAATCAACAACTTTCAGTTATTTGATAGTTCTGCCAAACCGAATTCACAGTGTTTAAACTTGCTCTTTGTTGCACCAGTGGTACGTTAGTGGTTATTTTACTTAACGGAAATCTTTGCGTTCTCTTTTCAATTCTTAAAAGGGATAGTTATGGAAGCTTGTTTCCGCCACGGAATAAAAAAAAGATAATTGTGACTTTTTTTCCCCTCACAATTGCGAGTTTATTTTCGCAATTCAGATTTTTTTTCCTCAGAGTTGCGTGATATAAAGTTGCAATTGCGAGTTATAAAGTCAGAATTGTAATATAAATGCAATTCTGAGAAAAAAGAATTGTCCATTTCTCACAATTTTGACTTGCGAGATATAAACTCACACTTCTCAGAAAAAAAGTCATAATTGCATGATATAAACTTGCAATTCTGACTTTTTTTATAACTTGCAATTGTGAGTTTAAATCTTGCAATTTTCACAATTACCTTTTTTATTTTTTATTCAGTGGCGGAAACAAGCTTCCATTGATAGTTTACCTAAAAAAGAAAATTCTGAAAGTTAATTTTCTCCAAACAACGTTGGACCCCATTGACTTTCATTTTATGGACAATAATGATCTTCTTTTATGTTCCACAGAAGAACAAAAAGTCACAGGTTTGGCATGACATGAGGGTGAGTAAATGAAAAGAATTTTATATTTTTGGGTGAACTATCCCTTTACGATCATTCCCACAATTCCTTAATCTATAATCCAGTTTTCTTGATTCATTAGCACTTGTCTGTCTGGACTTTCTGAAATGAAAAAAGGATTCACAGTACAATCAAATAGTGTTTATATCTCTCTCAAAATGTCTATTGTACTTTGAGAACCAACAATCCTTTTCCTTTGTGTGGAAAATGTTTTATTTTATTTTATATTTTTTATGTTAGCCTAGTTTGTTATCGTTGTAAGAGTCTGTTCAATGTGTTGTTTACTGTAGTATATGAACGGTGTGAAATTTCTCCAAATGGGATTGTATACATAACACATGCACTAGTAGATTTTCCCTTGACAGCAGATATGCGGTGCATGTGGTAAGCGCATGGTAGTTGCAGTCAGAAAATAGAATTCCTCCACCTTTACATTTGCACTATATGTCTAGCCCTTCCACTCTGAGCTTACACGTCGTGTAAGCAACAGCTACTGAGTCACAAGACAAGCAATACAGCCGCATAATAGCACGTTGTCTGGAGGCAATACAGATAAGCATAGCCACGCATTGAATGTTTTACAGCAGAATGTCACATTTACCTGCGGAGAGAAACCACTGTCGTGTGACCTGCACCGAGCATGGATGAATTCAAGGAGTTTTCTCCAACTTTTGCTATCTGTATTGCTTTTGTGATTCTGTTCTGTCCTCTTTCTGCACCTGGAGGAGTGAGTGTAACTAAACCTACATGAGGAATGGGTTGCATCAATTCACTTTTGTAGAATGAAGATTACAAAATGTCGAAAAAAAACACAATAAACTTTTTCTTAAACAAGGTTTGTTTGGAGCATGGTTTGTAATGTTCAAGTATGGTTACCTACAGAGCATGACATGCCATGTTATACTAATTTGTTACAACAAGGGAACTATTTATTACAACTTGGCCACTATTTAGTAAAACGAGGGAATGGATTCTTAATGCATGGCCACAATACACTAAAACGAGGGAATCATTTAATAAAATGAAGGAGTTAAATCTTAATTTGTGGCTTTAAATTGGAGACGAACAGAAGAATCTGCTAAGGGGTAATAATGGTAAACAATTTAAAAAAAAGTTTTTTTCACTGTTATTTATAACAGGATCTGCATTTAATAAAATATTTTTGTTATAAGAGAACATAAATACAACTTTGTGCATCAAAACCAATGAACTTGATTAAGTCTATAGGAGTACAAGGTCAGTCATTTGTATTTGACACACTTCCTGCAACCAGCTGGTGGCGATATGAGTATAACAAAATTTTGGCATGTAGATGTCGTCAGGCCAGGACTATTATCAAACATGTGAAGTTTGAGGCAGATTGGACATTGTATTCCTGAGTTACAACAACTTCCTGTTTCACGGCGTTAATCGCATACATTAGCACTTAGCCAAGTGTTGCATGATTTAACATGTTTCTAGCATGTTTGGTACTTCATGGCACATTTAAATGTGTTTCAGGGAGTGAATTACAGCATGCCATTTCCTGTTGCAACAACTTCCTGTTTCATGGCGAAACATCAAATTTTGTCAGACACGCCCTTCAGCGAAAACTCTAGATCTTCGCAATTTAACGTCGCAAAAGCCTTTAGATTAGACTGACCAAATGTTATGTTGATCTGATTAAAGTTTGTTAAAGTAGAACATCTGGAAATGGCAAAAACTGCTAATATTTTGCAGAGAAAATTCTGTTACATGTGTCTACCAAATTTCATACTTGTATATGAAACGTAGAGCGAAGGGTGCTTAATTGAAATTTTGTAGGTGGCGGTATCGAGCCATTTTGCCACACCTAATTCTGAAACCCAAAGTTTCGTGAGTTTTCAAGCATGTTTAGGCCCTCAAAAATGCAATTCATTTCGGAGAAGAAGAAGAATTGACTGAGCAATTACAATAGTGTCCTCACACCATCGGTGCTCGGGCCCTAAAAATCTTCCCAACTAGAGTCATCCCAGTGAATCTCTGCCATTTCCCACCCAGTATGTGTATGAAATGAAATAAAAACATGTATGGAGTGTTGAGTGTATGTAATATTCAATGCATTCAACAAGTAATAATTGTTATTCCTTTGTGATCAAAATTGTAAGATAAAAGCACATCTCCCAGGATCTTATAGCATGTGTCCATCATCCACTCAGCGCAAATTCATTCAAAGATTGCTTTCACTAACAATAACAACCAATAACAGCAAAATTAATGTCACATTTGTGAGGAAAAATTGCCTTCAACAGCCCATCAGAAAGTTTTATGGTGCTCAGGGGAATTGTGTTCTCCATTATTATGTATAATATCCCATCCATTTTCATCATGCACTGTTATATAAACGCAGGCGGTGAATGGGACCAGTTGCCAGTCGTCTGCTAACCAGAGGTGGTTTTATACTGAACGTTGGATATGAATTATTTTCTTGTCTGTGTTACCTGTTTCTTTTTTCTAATAGGTGAGTAAAGCTTCCATTCTATTTTTAGTGCACAGACAGACGATGGTCAGTTGTTTTAAATATAAGCACCTTGTTTGCAATGGCTAAATTGTATAGTTATAGGGCATCTATGTCGGTTATTTACATCTAAAACAGTTTTTTAATATTACTGGCTTGCAGATGGAGCATTCCTTGAACGAGTATGCAGTAAGCAAGACGTACTGGAATATTTAAATCTTACCAAAGGCAATGAGAAATTCACAAGTTGCCGTCCTGCACTGGACTGGACACACCCCACCATAGTGTATTTTGATATTTACCTCTACGGCATTCTTTCTATGGTATGACTGCAAACAACCTATGTTCCAGTAGCCCATTGTTAAAAACTGCTAAGTTTTTTTTTATTATTATTGTTATTTTATTTTAATTTAATTAATTCATTTATTTTTTGCAGATTGAGAAATCTCAAATCTTTGTACCATTATTATGGACAGCTGTGGTAAGTGCTAAACAAAAATTTGCAAATCTTCTAATTCCTATATTATATTGCATAATTGAAAAAAAGAAGAAATATAAATACTGGTTAAAATAATTTAGGCATTTAAAGATATTTATTTATTTATGTATTTATTTTTGCTCACTTAGCGCTGGAACAACGAACGAATCTCTTGGGATCCTAAGGATTTCTGTGGCATTGAAAATGTGATTTTACCAAAAGAACTGCTTTGGAAACCAGACCTCTTTGTTGTTGAGGCGTGAGTATATACAAATGATAAATCTGTATATTTTTTTCTTAATTTATATAATACACACATTATACTTTATACATTATTAAAAGTACCTTGTTTATTAACCATATAACATTGAGAGGAATTATTTATGTTGGAAAATATAAAATGTATGATGTAAACTGGTAGATTTGTTTTGACACAAACTCATTTTACCTGCCATGTTTTAAATGTAATTTATCGACATGTTTCAGTGTAGAGAAGGAAGATGGACCACTGAACCCATATTTGTATATTACTCATGATGGAAATGTGACAATGGAGGATGACCATAAAATTGTCAGTACCTGCACAATGAATGTACACAAATTTCCTTTTGATACCCAAACCTGCCACATAACAGTGTCTTCAATTAATCACTCAGGTGAGTGCACAATAAATATTCATCAAGTAAACATTCATTAAAATTATGGATGCATGATATTAAAATCTGGCCTATATTTTAATTTTGGCAGATAATCGATAAATGAGCGATATTAAAATCTATCCGATTTTGTCTACATGAATAAAAATAAAACACACTGGCAAATAAAATCAATCATTTTAAATGCTACAAGTTAATTTAGGCATCATAACATTATAATGTACAGTATGAAAAGTTGATATTTATTTTGAGATTTGCTGAAAATTACATTTAACAGGTTGCAACTATAAGTGTTTTTAAAGTAACTTCTAAATCTAAATGTAAAAGAAAGGGGAAATAAGCTTGTACAATTAAATATACATCAACCAATGTATATTCAGTATTGGCCAATACAGATAAATTAAAAAATCTTTATTGTATGTAGGCCTATGGTACCAATATATTGGTAACCTATATATTGTTCAAGCAATTGCTTTAACTAAACAAAGGCCATTTGCTAATTTATCTTCCTTATTGACAGTTTTAGTACATTCAAACTTGTTTACTTTGCTTTTTGAGCTGCACGATTCTGGATAAATTGAGAATCACAATTTTTTGGTTTCAAAAAGAGATCACGATTCTGAAAAGCCAGACAAACAACATGTAATAACATGTAATGTAATCCTTTTATTTTTAATATTTAGCATGTTTATGTGCTGCTGCACGTCCTTGTGTGTGTAACAAGCAGAGTGTACGAGCGTTGTGCACCCACTATAGGCGCATATTACTAACGTGCCCTTTTAATAACAACAACAACAAAAATATTGCGGCATTGACTTTAGACCAGGTTTTTGTTGGTCAATGGCGCAGTCGTTTATAATAGCAACACGCCAACAATGCGCCTGATGGGCGAACAGTTGTGAATTCATTAGCTATTTAAACAACGTGGCCGCTGGACGTGAAAATGATAACTGCATCGGACTGAAACTAGCAAAAAAACACTTACGTCGCACCTATGGTAGGGCCCAATGACTCACTCATAAACACTTCACTTGTTTCATTGCTGGATGAATCAGCATTTGTTGAACGAATCTCTTGAATTACATTACTCTTGAATTAATGATTCAATGACAATTAATTGTGCAGCTTTACTTGCTTGCTATATAATGTTAATTGTATTATAATATTGTTGCTTTCCATTATCAAAAACCCCTACAGGTAGGCTATTCATTGTTACTCTGTAACAAGCTGCTTTCCTTTATGTGAAACAGATAAAGAAATAAAGCTGGTTCCCGCCTCCAATTCATCAAAGGCGACACAAGTAGCTCGGGAAAGCATATTAACCCAAGGAGAATGGGAATTCTTGAACATATCCGTCTCGAAGGAGATAGATATTTATGAGGGCCAAACATTTGACAGGATAATGTACACGGTACTAATAGTCATTTCAACAGTTTCGTCTTCCATTCTAGTGATTACAGTCTTAGATGTTTCACCTCTCTATTGTCTCTTTCCTCTTTAGATTTCAGTCAGAAGGATGCCCCTGATGCATTTCATCAATTTTCAGCTACCTATATTGTTTTTCCTCATTGTGGACCTAGCTTCTTTTTTCATACCAGATAGAGGGGAGAAACTGTGCTTCAAAGTGACTGTGCTACTGGGGATCTCTGTACTTATGCTCATCCTAAATGACATTCTGCCATCCAAATCTCACAGATGTCCTCTGATCGGTAAGGGAATTCTCGGTTCAAGGAAATTTCCCTTAATACAGAGAAGTCTTTTCATATATCAGAGGTATGTTTAGATTGTCTTTATAGTTTCATATAAACTCCCTCCTTTGTTCTGTGCAGCTACGTATGTCATTGTCATCTTTTCCTTCATGTTGTTGAGTCTTCTGGAGACAATTTTGGTGATATACTTAATAAATATGAGCTCTGAACAAGACACTAAGAGGGTTCAGAGACCTGAAGATCTCAGTTCTGAAACAGGTATGCACATCTTTCACAGCAATACAGAAACTGTATTGTCTTACTGTCATAGGACTGTGTTTTTCTTTCAGATAAATGCAAAGGAGACAGCAGTGATCACATCAGTTATTCTGGAGTGGAGGCTCCTCTAGAGTCTCTGATGTTGAAGGAAATATACAGCAAAGAAAAAATGAATGACATGCACTTATTGCAGCTGATCCTGGAAGAGCTTCAGACTATCAAACAGACTCTTGTTCCCCATACTTTAAATGCCCAAACTGGTCAGAAGTACTGGTTAAGAATGGTCAAATGCATTAACAGGCTTTTCTTTGTGGTTTATCTCATCTCTATTTCTCTCTTTCTTGGTTTCATGTTTCGAGAATGGAAAGTTGAGTAATTTCAGACCCTAAAATTGTGCATATAGTATTACTGTTAAACGTACTGTTATTCTTGAAAGAGCTGCAGCATATATTGTCTTGTGATACTTTTATCTCCCGTACCTTGCAATATGCCCGGCTTTGTATACGGTTTATTATGTGAAATAAAGCATGCAGAATCCCCAGAATATTGTGACAAAACCTGACACAAAATGAATGCATTCTCTCTGACTGAAATGTAATGGGGTGCATTCATGTAAACTGCCAAGGGGATGTGTTTACATTATGATATCACTTGATGCCTGTAATTTATAACTAAAGTTTAGTATTGCTAAAGTTTGGGTTTCCCCCTCTTGCTAGTTGGTGCGCTTCTCAATCCCATGTTGACGGTAAATGAATTGAAATCAGGGATCAGTTAGACTGATATTGGGGTGGAGCAGAATAGCAGCTCATATTGCGCTCCTGACCTGAATCTGATTCATACTGAAGGTGCATCATTCTCTTGTGAGTATTGGGGAGAAATGTAACTTGTTTTAATTCATAATGCAGTTGTTTATAGACAGTAGATGTATATATGTAGTAGGCCTGGGTTTTTACATTTTATTTCCAATGTATCATATTGCACGATGACCCACTTTCTCATCCACTGCCATACATAATAATAATAGGCCTAATCAGAGGTTGAATTGTAAAAAAAAATTCAAGGGGATATTCCATGCAAACATGCCCGTGCGGGGCCCATCCTGGCTTTTTGCGGGCACAGTGCGCTAGGGCCAGCCCACACCAAACCTAAACAGGCAAGAGTGCGGGCTTGCCCAGGCGAGGCCCACAGCTTTGGGCTCACTGCAGGCTCTCTTTTCTTTTTTAATGATCTTTGACCGTTATTTTCATTAAAGGTAAACGTTTGGCACCCTGTGCTGCCATGCATATCATTTATGTTTTTTTTGTGTGTGTGTGTATAGTAGCTGAAAAGTATTTATCGTGAAACAGATTTATTGTTGTAGATTAATAGTCTGGGCCCTGTGTGGGCCTAGTGAGGGCTTCCTGGGGGCTAAGTGAGGGCTGCCCGTGCAGGACCAGTGCTAAGGGGCCAACGTTTTGCCAGTGAGCAAATTCTCAGGGGCCCTGCACTGGCTTGCTTGCAGGGATGTGGTCATCAATTATTTATATCATTGTAGTATTGGAGTGACCACCAGACTCTCTCTCTCTCTCACACACACACACACACACACACACACAGGCCTTAGTTCAATTAGAATATTTAAGTAACTTTTTATGAACGTACACTAGAAAAAAAACATTCCTGGTGTGCATTTTGAGACAAAACAATGGCACTGACATATTTAAAGATATGTCAATACAAGCTGCTTTCAGTTAACAGCCCAAACATACATTTTAGTCCGGGACTATCTTAAGCCTTGTCTGTGAAACTGGGGGATTGAGAATTAACAGGTTTAACGCTCATGTTTGTTTCATTTGAAGTCACCATAATGCTGATTGGTGTTTCCATTAGTTGGGCTCTTAACTCTAATAATATGTTTGATTTCTCTGATTGCTGTGACAGTCAAACACATTTGCAGTAACAAAAAAGCTGATTTGAAATCAAATGATGATTTTACAGTCATTGTTAAATAACCTAATTCAATGATGTCATTTGTATATAATAATTATTTTGTTGTCATTAAATTTATTTGACTGCATCATTAGATAACTGTTTTTCAGAAGATAAAAACCATGAGCATAAACAAATGAAAATGATTAACACAGATAGGCCAATGAACAATCAGCATGTGAATCTCAACAATGGTGACAACAAAATATATAATAACTGGACTCACAAAAAGCTATTAAAAGGCAGAACAAAAACCACAGCAAAAAAATAAAAGCGAATAGTTAGAATGAAAGAAAATAGGTGTGTTCGACATCAGCTGCGGCCGCGTGCAGGCGGGGAGGAGATGAAAAAAGAGAAGTGAAGTCGGACACTTTCTGCTTCCCGTAGTGACGCTCGCGCTGCCAATGTGGTAATCTGCACCCCAGATTGTTCGGGGTGCAAATTGGCCTCAAAATTGGATTTAGATAGGCTTGCATGAGGCGAGTGCTCTGTAAAAGAATGCATAGATGCACAGCACAGGTGCATACCCAGGTGAAAAAAAAGTACATTTCTATAATATACTTAAAGTGCTCTATTTTCGTGCACTAATTTTGTACTTAATATACTAAAAATTCTTCTTTAGTACTTCTTAAAATAATCTTAAGAACATCTAAGTGTACTCAACTGTGCTATTTTGAGACACCATGAAATATGAACTTAAATGTGCTTTTAATATACAGGTCCTTCTCAAAAAAATTGCATATTGTGATGAAGTTCATTATTTTCCATAATGTAATGATAAAAATTAAACTTTCATATATTTTAGATTCATTGCACACCAACTGAAATATTTCATGTCTTTTATTGTTTTAATACTGATGATTTTGGCATACAGCTCATGAAAACCCCAAATTCCTATCTCAAAAAATTAGCATATCAAGAAAAGTTTCTCTAAACGAGCTATTAACCTAATCATCTGAATCAACTAATTAACTCTAAACACCTGCAAAAGATTCCTGAGGCTTTTAAAAACTCCCAGCCTGGTTCATTACTCAAAACCGCAATCATGGGTAAGACTGCCGACCTGACTGCTGTCCAGAAGGCCATCATTGACACCCTCAAGCGAGAGGGTAAGACACAGAAAGAAATTTCTGAACGAATAGGCTGTTCCCAGAGTGCTGTATCAAGGCACCTCAGTGGGAAGTCTGTGGGAAGGAAAAAGTGTGGCAAAAAACGCTGCACAACGAGAAGAGGTGACCGGACCCTGAGGAAGATTGTGGAGAAGGACCGATTCCAGACCTTGGGGGACCTGCGGAAGCAGTGGACTGAGTCTGGAGTAGAAACATCCAGAGCCACCGTGCACAGGCGTGTGCAGGAAATGGGCTACAGGTGCCGCATTCCCCAGGTCAAGCCACTTTTGAACCAGAAACAGCGGCAGAAGCGCCTGACCTGGGCTACAGAGAAGCAGCACTGGACTGTTGCTCAGTGGTCCAAAGTCATTCGGAAATCAAGGTGCCAGAGTCTGGAGGAAGACTGGGGAGAAAGAAATGCCAAAATGCCTGAAGTCCAGTGTCAAGTTCCCACAGTCAGTGATGGTCTGGGGTGCCATGTCAGCTGCTGGTGTTGGTCCACTGTGTTTTATCAAGGGCAGGGTCAATGCAGCTAGCTATCAGGAGATTTTGGAGCACTTCATGCTTCCATCTGCTAAAAAGCTTTATGGAGATGAAGATTTCGTTTTTCAGCACGACCTGGCACCTGCTCACAGTGCCAAAACCACTGGTAAATGGTTTACTGACCATGGTATTACTGTGCTCAATTGGCCTGCCAACTCTCCTGACCTGAAAACCAAAGAGAATCTGTGGGATATTGTGAAGAGAAAGTTGAGAGACGCAAGACCCAACACTCTGGATGAGCTTAAGGCCGCTATCGAAGCATCCTGGGCCTCCATAACACCTCAGCAGTGCCACAGGCTGATTGCCTCCATGCCACGCCGCATTGAAGCAGTCATTTCTGCAAAAGGATTCCCGACCAAGTATTGAGTGCATAACTGAACATAATTATTTGAAGGTTGACTTTTTTTGTATTAAAAACACTTTTCTTTTATTGGTCGGATGAAATATGCTAATTTTTTGAGATAGGAATTTTGGGTTTTCATGAGCTGTATGCCAAAATCATCAGTATTAAAACAATAAAAGACCTGAAATATTTCAGTTGGTGTGCAATGAATCAAAAATTTATAAAAGTTTAATTTTTATCATTACATTATGGAAAATAATGAACTTTATCACAATATGCTAATTTTTTGAGAAGGACCTGTACTATCTCTGTATTTAAAAAATGCATTTAGATACTACTTATAGTACATTTGAACCCATCATGAGAAACAGTAATATTATACAGAGAAACAGTAATATTGTGAAATATTATTACAATTTAAAATAATTGTTTTCTATTTTAATAGTAACTAGCTACTTGAGTTGTTTTTTCATTGGATACTTTTTTACTCCAAGTAACTATTAAGATTTCACTTTCAATTTTACTTTGAGTAAATATTTCTATAAGTAGGCTACTTGTACTTTTACTTGAGTACAGTTTTTGGATACTCTACCCACCTCTGGTCTTGCGCATTTGATTTGGAACGACATGAGGGTGAGTACTTGACATAAAATTTCATTTTAAGCATCCATTTACAAGGATGTCATTTCCTTTATCTGCCACAAGATGGCGCCAAGTGTTAAATTTTTGCTCTTCTCTAGCAACAGTCTATTGAACCTATTCTCAATCCCATGTTGACGGTAAATGAATTGAAATCAGGGATCAGTTAGACTGATATTGGGGTGGAGCAGTATAGCAGCTCATATTGCGCTCCTGACCTGAATCTGATTCATACTGAAGGTGCATCATTCTCTTGTGAGTATTGGGGAGAAATGTAACCTGTTTTAATTCATAATACAGTTGTTTATAGACAGTAGATGTATATATGTAGTAGGCCTGGGTTTTTACATTTTATTTCCAATGTATCATATTGCACGATGACCCACTTTCTCATCCACTGCCATACATAATAATAATAGGCCTAATCAGAGGTTGAATTGTAAAAAAAATTCAAGGGGATATTCCCTGCAAACAGAATAGGTTCAATAGTCTACATTTGAGATTGAAGAGAATGACATCCAAAACACATAGGACGCATTAGTATTCAAGAAATCTGGTCTGAAATAAATCTTGACCCAATATCACTTTATTACACTTCATAGAAATATATACACTCCCACTAGCCTTTAAAAGATACATTTTTTGGGCAAATCTTTTGAAATTATTCTGTCACTGTGTTAGTCATACAAAATGTTTTTTGGAATCAACGAACTATTAGTTTGCTAATTGTTTAAAAATGTCTGTTTGTAAATGGCATTGGTGAAATCAACAGGTTTCATTAGTAGTTTTCACCTCTGATTGACCAACACATTGCTTCACCCTGATTACCATAATTTACTTTTTATATGAAATAAATATAAAAGGCTTTTTAAAACATTTGTCATGAAGTGCTTTATTTAAACTCTGAAGCAGGTAATTATGCACCAACAATGGTTCTGTGTAAAGTGGTGAGATGAGCCAAATCCGATTCATGTGATATTAATCTATGCAATTTACCAGTTTTAACTGTGTAATAAATAATGATAACAAAGGATGAAAACAGAGATATCTGTTATTGCTTCATATGGCCATTAATTAAAGAGCCACTCAAATCTTCAGTCATTCCCATTTCTGAAATACAAAAATAGTACTTTTACTTGCCTAGAATCATAATTTTTTTCAGTTACAAGACATAAAAGGAAACAAATCAATGAAACTATTTTGAAATTCACCTTTTAATCGCAGATATGCAAGATGGCCCAGCAGTGAGAGAAGATATGAATCATCTATGGAATAAGAAAAAAAAAAAATGGACTACTTTAGAAAAATACTAACAACAATTAATTTAACAAAGAAGAATAATATTTAAGAATGGGACAGGATGGCAAATAGAAATGTACTAATATTTCAGATTATTCCTTAAGGTTGGTTATTCATAATAAAACTAGTAATAAGGTAATTATAAATGCTTTAAGGACTGACTGTATGAAGATGTTGGTACGCTTGAACTCTCATTCCACACGTCTCTTTTGCCCGTAGCTCTGTGTCTTACATTAAGACTTCTGTGAGCATCTGCTAGAGGAGAACCACAACATTAAAGCAATAAAACCAATATTAAATGCAGTTGAAATACACATTTGCACAAAACTCTGTCTAATTGTTTGAATGCAATTCACTTACAAGGTCCTAGTAGGTACCCAGCACTGTGTAGAGTCCAGCCTTTTTTCTCTGGATTCTGTGGGATTAATAGAAAGACCCATAAAAGAGACGATGAAAAAACAATCATTTATTTTGTTGAGCCCAAGAAGAGGTAATAGAAGATGTACCGTGAGGGTCATGCCATGGATCCTTGAGAGATGTGCAGTAAAGACACAGAGAGAGATGCAGAGTAGAGCACAATTTGTCTGCATCTGTACAAAAAAAACAGTACATGTAACATGTTCATCCAAGCACTGTAAAACAAACCATGTTATTTGAAAGGGGGGAAAAAAGCTTATAACAATTGCTGTTGTATGTATATTCAGTGTTAGTTAGGTGCAGCAACTAGACTGACTGAGTTTACTTTTGTGATGTTTTATAAATGTTTAAATTAAACATCCTTGCTTTACCTCATTCTATAAGGAACTTTTAACACACAATCCTGATAATAGTACAGTGGTTAAAACTTAAACAAACACAACACAAATAACACTTACCTTCTAAGAGAACAGTTGCGGTTTATAAATATTAATAAAAAAATCAGAATTCCAGAAAAAAAGAGACAGCCTGTAACCTTCAAATAACAGGGTTGCTGCAGGTGTGTGTCTGAATGAGGGACAGTCTGTCTTTTATACACCCAGCAGCATACAGCATATTAACATAATGAAACTCTATTAGTACGATGTTCATTTGTTCATTTCCCATAATTACTGGTGCTGTTTACAGAGACGGGAGAGGGAGGAAGGACAGAGAATGATGAGACAGAATTAATCAGACTGTTAGCAAGGTTATACAGTACAGGAGGGAAAGAGAGAAGGAATAGTTCAATAAAATAGTGCATCTAAAAAAATAATGTTTACTTGACAGTTACAGTTTACAGTTGTGGTCAGAATTATTGGCACCCTTGGTAAATCAAAGATGACTATAAAAATAAATCTGCATTGTTTATCCTTTTGATCTTTAATTAAAAAAATTTGCAAAAATCTAACCTTTCATTGAAGGAAAAGAATGGGGGGGAAATCACATTATGAAATAAATGTTTTTCTCCAAAACACGTTGGTCACAATTATTGGCACCCCTAGAATTTTTTATGAGTAAAATATCTCTGAAGTATATTCCCATTCATATTTAAAAAAAAATTTAGCACACCAGGGTGATCATGAACATGAAATTGAAATGACTTCCTGTTCCACAGGACTATAAACATGAGGAAACACAAAGGCCAAATTCCCTTAATCATTCAACACAATGCGTAAAACCAAAGAATATAGTTCTGATGTGCAGCAAAAGGTTGTTGAGCTTCACAAAATAGAAAGTGGCTGTAATAATAAAGCATTGAAAATCCCCATTTCCAGTATCAGGACAATAATTAAGAAGTCCCAATCAACTAAAGATGTTACAAATCTGCCTGGAAGAGGACGTGTGTCTAAATCATTCTAATGCGCGGTGAGGAGGAAAGTTTGAGTGGACAAAGACTCTCCAAGGATCACAGCTGGAGAATTGCAGAGATTAGTTAAGTTTTGGGGTCAGAAAGCCTAAAAAAAATAATCAAACAGCACCTACATCCCCAAAAGTTGTTCGGGAGGGTTTCAAGAAAAATCCTCTGCTCTCATTCAGAAACAATCTCCAGCATATTCAGTTGTCAGACAAGACTGGAACTTCAAACGGGACCAGCTTCTATGGTCAGATTAAACTAAAAAAAGAGCTTTTTGGCAGCAAACCCACCAGATGGGTTTGGTGCACACATGGATAAAAAGTATCCCATGCCCACAGTTAAATATACTGTTAGATCTTTAATGTTGTGGGCCTATTTTTCTGCTGGAGGTCCTGGACATCTTGTTCAGATTTTTCAAATTCTATCAAATACCAACAAATAAAAAATCCAAACCTGACCTTCTGCTAGAAATCCAATAATGGGCCGTGGTTGGATCTTCCATCAGGACAGTGATCCAAAACAAACATCAAAACCAACACAAAAATGTGTCACTGAGCACAAAATGAAGCTTCTGCCATGGCCGTCCCAGTCCCCTGACCTGAACCCTAAAGAAAATTAGTGGAGTGAACTGGAGAGAAGAAGCACCAACATGGAGCTGGGAATCTGAAGGATCTGGAGAGATTCTGTATGAAGGAATGATCTCTGATCTCTTGTCAGGTGTTCTCCAAACTCATCAGGCATTATAGAAGACGACTCAGAGCTGTTATCTTGGCGAAAGGAGGTTGCAAAAAGTATTGAATGAAAGGGTGCCAATAATTGTGGCCAACGTGTAAAAACATTTATAACAATTTAAAACATTTATTTCATAATGTGATTTTCCCCCACTTTCAATTCTTTTCCTTCAATGAAAGGTTAGATTTTTGCTAATTTTATGAATTAAAGATCAAAAGGATAAACAATGCAAGTGTGCAAATAATTCTGACCACAAATCAATCTATCTATCTATCTATCTATCTATCTATCTATCTATCTATCTATCTATCTATCTATCTATCTATCTATCTGTCTGTCTGTCTGTCTGTCTGTCTGTCTGTATCTACTCTTAAACTTGTGTCTCTGATCACATGAGGCAATATTGAAATCCATTTCAATCCATGATGCTTTCCTCCATTTAATAACAGCACTTTGCCCTAGATATAATTACAGCACCTACTGCCCTTTCTATCCATTAACAGGGAAGCCCTAAAACATTCCACCTAATTATCTACCACTAATTGTGCTAAAGCTGTATTTGGGGCGGGGGTGGGGGGGACAGGCCGATCAGGAAGCTTGTTGAAACAGGGAATGAGAGCTGAAATTTCAGGCTCCTGTGGGAGGCATAATAGTGACCTCAGATGAATTAACCTTGATCTCTGCCCCTGTATTTCCTTTTCATCTGCTGTTAAGAACAGGTATGCTCTTATATCTGAGGTAATTTCTTTTGTTCCCTCTTAGAAATCGATATCATGAAGTCTTAAGCACCATATGGGAATTGTTAGATGAAAACAAAACTTTTTCAGGGTTTCTTTTTATAAATGTCAAATCAATTACATTTTCTGAATCTTGCAGCCTGTGAAAAACATGAAAACATCACAAAATGTCATAGCATGACAAATAATAATTTACATTTTTCAAATTAAATGCTGCTAAGTAAATGGGGATATGTGGATCTAAAAGGTGTACGAGTCTGTGACTAGGGCTGATATTTTATTTATGGTGGGTGTTCCTGTACACCTGCTTTCTACTAAAGTATACTCAGTGATGCTTTACTTACAGGCATGAACTCTCAAGCAATACAGCGAATCAGAATTGAACATTTTATTTATGCAAAATTTATTTTTACATGATCTCATGTGAGGCTGCGACATTTCATTTACCCACCGTGTAATCTTACCGACTTTGCCCAGTTTGTTTAAGGTAAGTTTTTACATCTTTATTTCTTTGGTGAAACAGTTTATTCTAGAAAGCATTATAAGACATTTGATAACTGCAGTTGCTGATTTTGTAGAAACATTGTTTATCTGAGATACGATTTCCTGAAAAAAAAAGATTTTATTCCATAAATGTAAAAAAAAGAAAAAAAGAAAAAAAGAAACAATAACATTATAAAAGGGGAGGAATAACAAAAATCACTGGCTGTTTTAACCGTCACACTGGATGTAATCCTATAAAAAACATGAATTTACGTAACCCCTGAAGGATATATTCTCAAATTTTCATAACAGCAAACAAAGCACTTTTGTGCATGTGCCTGCTAGTGCCTGAATAGTTAATGCATGCCTGTGTAAAACGATAGCTTTGGTTTCGTTACCATAGGCAAGGAAATACGAGAGTACAAGACACTTCCTGTACCCTGTTCTGTTTTTGTGCTTGAAGAGAGAAGCAGGTTTTTTTCTTTCTTTCCGAGCAACAAATCCATATAAACAAATACAAAAACAAATTTAACACACATGCTATTCTTAAAAAAAAAATACTGAACTGTGTGAAACTAACTTGATTTTGTTGTTTGTGAACAATAAAAGTGGAATAGTTCTTCTTGTCATCCTGTTTTCAGTGGTTCTCAGAAGATATTTATCTATTTATTTTGTGCTTACAGATATGGCGTCTGAGTGCTGTCTCAGTCTCACCAAATACTTCCTATTTCTCTTCAACTTAATATTCTTTGTAAGTTGCATACGAGTCCTCAGACACATTTAACTGATCCAAAAGGAAATGAAATGAAATATACATACCAAGAATATAAAACCCATTCAACAGCACTTTCCTTGCAGCCATATATATTACATGTTCCCTTTTTTCTCAACAAGGCAAAACTTTTACATTTTATAAAATGCACATGTCAAATTGCTGTTGAACGGGGGGTTTTTTTCTTTCTTTTTCTTCTTCTCATTTAGCTCTTAGGATCACTCCTCTTATCTTTGGGACTATGGATACTATTTTCAGAGACCAGCATTTTCAGTAAGTTTTATATTTATTTGTCTGTGGAAGTGCTGTTTTGATTCTTTGTCTATTATTGATTGTATATTGCAAACTATTAAAGCATTTGCTCCTTGTTTTTTTGCAGTGTCCTCCTCTCCCTACATTTCAGTCTCTCTCTTCTCCTACTTGCTGATCATCAGTGGCTCTGTGACCATGTCATTAGGCTTCGTTGGATGTCTGGGTTCTCTGAAGACTGTCAAATGTCTCCTGGCAATTGTGAGTTTTCAGAGAAACAAAACATGATTGATGTGACTGATTTGAGATTTGCGTCATTTAACATACTCTTTAACCTTAAAAATAGGTTATTTGTTAGGACAACTCCTAAAATGTTATGAGCCTAGTATTAGTCACCAGCCTCTTGGGAATTGTGCATGTTTTTGGTACTTGTGTTTGTAATGCAGCAGTAAGTTGATCTGCTCCACTGAGCTGTAGCAGTATTAAAATGAGCTTCATTTATCTGCAGTATTTCATCCTGCTCACAGTTCTTCTTGCGGCTCAGATAGTGGGTGGGGTTCTTTTCTACACCCAGAAGAGTGAGGTAACTCAAGCATGCAGATCTGCAGTCCCACCCTGTTTGGCATTGGGCTTTTTATACACATCCAGCACATTACTTAATTAATCATCTTTGGTGTCAAGCTTTTAATCAGTATGATTGATTTCCATTTTTGAAGTTTTATATGTCTATGAAGCCAATACTTCAGATAAAATCATGACCAAAACATCTTTAACTTGTTTTCCCCCCCTCACTCTTAATCAGTTGGTCAGATCAGTAAATGAGCATACTCTTGGTCTAATAAAGACATTTGGAAGCAATGACTCCAGTCTCCAGGGTTTTAAACAGACTCTAGAGTACATTCAGATGAAGGTAAGAGAAACAGTACAATAGACATCAACACATGGCAGTACACAACAAAAATATATATGAGAAAACGTTATGTAAAACTGACTAAATTTTTCCTTTGCAAGCTTTTACACTCAGTTTTTTTCAAGTACATTTCACACATGGAATTAAGTAAAAGTAATGAAGTGATTTTATTTAATTCATCTTAATTTTAGGCATTTATAGTTTGTCACTGAACTGACATTAAAGGGTTAGTTCACACAAAAATGAAAATTCTGTCATTAATTACTCTCCCTCATATTGTTCCAAACCTAAGACTTTTGTTCATCTTTGGAACTCAACTGAAAATACTTATAATGAAATCTGAGAGATTTCTGTTCCTCCATTGACAGCCTACGCAACTACCACTTTCAAGGCCCAGAAAGGTAGTAAAGACATCATAAAAGTAATCCATGTAATTCCGGTGGTTTAACTTAAATTTTATGAAGCAACGCGAATGCTTTGTTTTTTTGCAAAAAAACAAACATAATATACCACTTTATTTACAAAATATTAGCTAATCTCCAATGTACATTCATGAGAGCACTACAACGTATGTGTTTTGTGTTGACTCGTGAGTCTGATGTGAGAGCAGACATTGCATGAACGTGCATTGGAGATTAATATTTTGTAAATAAAGTGGTAAATTATGGGTTATGGGCACTCACGTCGCTTTAGAAAATTGAGGTTAAACCACTGGAATCACATGGATTACTTTAATGATGTCTTTACTGGGGCTTGAAAGTGGTAGTTGTGTATGCTGTCAATGGAGGTGACAGAAAGCTCCCATATTTCATTAAAAATTTCTTCATTTTTGTTCTGAAGATGAACGAATGATTTGGAACGACATGAGGGTGAGTAAATGATGACAGAATCTTTGGGTGAACTATCCCTTTATTGCCACAAAAAGGAATCATAGTCCCGACACAAATTGATTTTACATATGTAAGTGAGCTGAAAAGAATTACATTTGTGTAGCTTTAGCTCATTTTAATTAATAAAACAAGCAGCAAAAAAAAATTTTTTCCCCCAGTGTATATGCCAGGGATCAGAGCAGTTTCGGCCCACTTTTGGATAATAGGACATCTCATTCATCTTATAAAATTTTAAGACAAGGTGTTTGACTACAAAAGTAGCTTTCATGAAGATGCAATATTTCTAAAATAGAGCTCAGGTAAAATTATCAGCATAATACATGCCACGTGTACATAATGCATAATACATACAGTCCAGAGGTGCTGTTATATGCCATGATATCAGTAGAACTTGAAAGCAAACTTTGACAATTATTGGGAAGTCTGAAACAAAATAACACCTCCATTATATCTTTGCAGACCAAATGCTGTGGTTGGGAAGGGAAACAGGACTGGGGGGATTCTATACCTTGTTCCTGCGTCTACACAGGCAATGTCACTGTCAATGCAACACATAAAACCGGAGCTCCAATGTTTCTCCAATGTCCCTCATGTTTCTCAAATGATTCCATTTCGAATCACACTGTATGCTTAATTTATGAGCAGGTACGGTTTCAGCTCTGCACCGTGATCATTTTGTAAATTGTGTTCCAACATAAAAAAATTGAGTTGTAACTCTTTTCTCTCTCTCTCAAAGGGTTGCAGTAACAAAATAAAAAATTGGCTGGATGAAAATCTTCTCTTGATTTTGGTGGTTATTTTGGCCATTTCTGTGGTGGAGGTAAGCAAGTTGTCACCAAACACATTAAACCCAATTCATCATTAGAGATAATGAGAATAACTTTAGTATAACGGGAGGAATTAATGGTGTTGATGAAGGTTTTATTTCCCACCTCTGGCCATATGTCTCATAGTGTCTTCAGTGGATTTGTCTGGTATCTTACTGTTGCCTTAATCGCTCACACCGTTGCTGCCCTAGAAGGTCACATGGCAGCCATGTTCAGCTATCCAGGTCTCAGTTTGTTACTAGTGTGGTGTGGTTGAGTGCTTCATTTTTGCATGGATGCACAGTTAATGTGTAGTTGGTATCACCCATAAAGTCTGGAATACAATACACACATTTTAAAACACTTGGCATCATTTCCAACTTTGTAAATGGTTACAGAGAAAAACTGGACTTCATACAACGACTGAGGATCACACAAAATGAGATTACCAAACACTACCAACCCTTACGAAAAAGAAGTTTATTCAAGTGTTCTATTAGTATACTTCTTTTAAACTAAAAACAAGAAAGTATACTTTCAGTCTACTTTTTATGTACTTTTCAGAATTACTTGTTTTTTACTTGTAGTGTACATAGGAATTTACTTCAAATCTATTTACTCTTTCCCGCCCACCGACTGAATTTTTCTAGCTATCCATGTTTTCATTGTTTTACGGTAGGGGGCGCTATTACGCATCTTCTAGTACAGAATCTTCCATCAAAACACAGAAGAAGAAGCTGAAGCAAGTGATAGAAGATTGCTTACACAAATGTAAAATAACACGATCATCAAACATTAAACTGCATTTAAATCACAACTGCCTAATGTTGGGGGTGTTAATGGACTCGATCTACTCCATCTGTGTTTTGATCATCATTCTGAATCTGATCCAGGTGTAGTCTTTGACAAAAGATTCTATTTTCTCAACTTTTTGTTTGAAATGTTGCCTTTCTTTATGAAACTTACCCACATTCAAGTGTGGATAAAAAAGGATGCATACAATAAAATGTTTTTAAAATTAAAATATAGGCTAGTTAAAGATATATTTCAGTATAAAAAATTAACAAAAAAATAGTAAACTATAAATATGATGTTATAAATAGTAAACTATAAGTATGATGTTATGTTCACTTAAAGAAAACGTACAAGTATACTTGCAGTATAAAACTATAAACTAGTAGTTTACTGAGAGTACGCTTCAAAGTGTACTTTCATAAACTAATAAATGTACTATTAGTATTAAAACAGTAAACTATTAATATACTTATAAGTTTATTTGTAGTACAGATGCAGTACAAATGAGAAACGTAGTTGTGAACTAGATGTGCAATTAAAGTTCACTGCTGTTACACTTATAGTACACTTACACGTATACTTCATTTGGGCCAATTTAGTCCACTTCGGTAAAGTTGGTTTTATATTCGCACATTCGGACTTCTGATAAATTAAGACTTTCCAATAAATGTGCAATAAATTAATGTTTGCGAATTTTAAGCAGCGACATGATATTGACAACCAACGATTGTCAACTTACAACATTTTTCACAGTCGATCAAAATAGGCAAGTATTGTTTTAATGGCATATTTACTTGTGAATGTCCACTGAATGTCCAATGTAGTGTGATTAACAAGGCTATTGAATATGGATGTCCGAATGTGCGAATATAAAACCAACTTTACCGAACTATTTAGTCCCAAGCAGTATTGAAATAGTACATTTACAAGTTTACTACTAGTACACATTGATATACTTACTACATAAAGTATACTTAAAAATATACTTGAACATAACTTAAGTAGGCTATACTTCATAAAATAAACTTCTTTTTTGTAAGGGAAACTTTCAAGTCCTTCTGAACACAACAAACTGTATTCCAGCTTTAAGGGGTTTATTTTGAAATAATGAAATACTGAGTGAACATTATCCCACTTATTACACAGCTTTTCGCAAATATAAATGCGTGGACATGAAATATTGATTAGAAATTATTGTATAATCTTACCTGTATATTATCTTAAATCTTCCGTTAAAAAGTACACTAAACATGTAAATCAATCGGCCTAGCTGTAAGACAAACACTGCAATTAAAACTGAAGTTCCTATTTTTTTTAAAAAGAAGATAACAGAGAATGAAGATTGAGTTAGTTGCATTTGTTTGAAACGAAAGAGAGTGGTCAAATTAGCAAAATTTCATGCAGGGGCAAAAAAGATCCATCATCTATTGTCAATCGATGTATGAATCATCAACAGAACCCAATGCAAAAGCTGCATAGATAAAAATTTCGCCCTGCAAATGGATTCCCGTTCAAACAACTGATTTCTGGCTGCAGAGATGCGCCAAACAATGGTAAATATGACCGCATCTTAATACTAGCCTGGATGAGCGGACTGATGTGTTGCTATGGACAATGATGAACATTGCGAAATTTCTGACTGGTGAATGCTGCGATTGATCAGAATTGAGTACTGTAGAGTGCTGTGTAATATGTTTTGTTATAGTTAATGCATGGTTCTGCTTGGTGTGGAAATGACATAGTAACCACGAGAAACAGTATTGTTTCTCAGATTAGACATACAGCACTATGGTCTTACATATTGCTGTATTAAATTTTCATGCGGTTTTGTTACTGTGTGACTTTGTTTTGTGAGCTCAGAGTTACAGAATATGATTGTACAAAGGTCTCAGTGGTTACTTTCAATTGTATCTTTCCTCACAGAGATTTCACTGTGGAGTACTGGCAAGGTATATGTTGTTTGTGCTGTTATAATAGTAGCCTAGTGTGTGGTGTGAAGATTCATCCATTGGCTTGGTCGCAGCATTTGAATCTGCAATGTTTTCTTCAATGTTAAGTGAGGGCATTGCCATAATTAGATATTATATTATTAATGCTTAACTGAATGGTTGAACCATGGATGGTTCATTTATGAAAAATATCTTTTTTTTTTTGCAGATATGTGGTATGATCCTTTCGATGTGTCTGTATAAAGCGGGTTCTGTGGACTACAACACAATTTTCTACTAAGGTGACCAGGATCCGTGAGGGGAAAACATCAAGTATTCATTTTCTGTCATTCATAAATTTGATGTTTTGTTGATGACTTTTTATATGAGATTGTTATTTTTCTGTAAGATATTTGGTTGTTTTATACAGATATTTTTTCTCTAAAAGACAGTCACTTGTTGATTTTCCTTGTTATTCAGATGCGTGTTATAGTTTTTTCTGGTATTTGTTTATAAAATGTCAAATTAATTGGAACCTGATAATGATATAAACTTTAATTTCTTGATTCTCAAAATTTGTGCATGTGACTAAGAATTGTCTCATTTGTTCAGTTTAGCCATCGGGTAAGAAAGGACTGGGAACATTAGGGTGTGACAGTGTAATATTTCACCATTGTTGTTCACACAAAGCAAATGACCTCAATACTGTGGCAATGTGTGAGATAGTTTTCATAATCATGTTTTTTATATCTAAAATATATAATTTAAATTGTCCTTATATGCTGTTTTTATGTAAGATGACAAGTATTATATATCAGCAATTTAAAAAAAAAATCTTTAAAGTACTTAGATTTAAGTAAATTGTGTAAAATGTATCCAAATTCCCTTGAAAAACAGTGTAATTGTAATAAAACTTTTGCTAAAGGAAATAAAACATTTGATTATATTATAAAGTTTGTTTTATGTTATAATGACTGTATTTATGTGTTTATTTAAACTGAGGATGTAAATGGTACATAGGACATGTAATACCCCATAGCAAGTTATTGTTAGGGCAGGGAGGAGGGCACTTGTTATCAGGTGTCATATATATACATGCTGTATTCATCTCCATGATTAATTCTTGGGCAAGTCTAAGAAGGTAAGAAAGATATTATATCACACTACAGTATTTCTTTACAGCAATTTCAGTCTTCATGCATAAATATATTGATTTTGATGTATTTTTTTTTCATATTTAATCACTCAGTATCATTCACTTCTGTCAGTTTGAAAAAGAAAGAAAGAAAAGATGGGATCCCGCACATTGGTTCTGATCATGATCTTAAGTGCCCTCTGTGGTGAGTGGAAAACAATTTTGACTGTTTTCAGAATTTCTTTGTAATACAATTAAAGTAAACAGGTTGTGCTTTTTATAATATCAGGTAATAAAACTTATATATATATATATATATATTATATATATATATGGCAAAACACTAAGCTTTTAATTCTCTTAACCACAAATGATTAGTCAGGAAATTGACTAAATTTAAGCAAATGCACAACTTAAAAAGCCATTGCTGTCTAAGAAAAACAGATATGAACCCTATTGAATATTTGGTCTCACATTAAACTCAAACGAACTGGAAGACTTTTTTTTAACTACTCATTAACTGTTTGAAGACATTAACATTGAGTGGAACAACACCCAAAAGCTGTCTGCAAGTTGGGGAAGCCTATTCTATGCCAAATTACTTTATCTAATTTATCTAATTTCCTGGCCATTGATTTGTGATTATATATATATATATTATTCTGAATTGTAAGATATTTTTTCCTATAATTGTAAGAAAATATAATAGATTGCTATAATGAAATCAGCACACAACAGAAACTTTTTATTATTATTATTTTCCCATCACAATGATAAAGATACATTTCAAAATTGTGATCTCGTTAGTTGCGCAATCACTGAGGTGCAACTACTGCAAGAATATCAACAAAAATGAACCCAACTGTAATGAGATAGAGGAGACAGAATGCAGCAGTGGTCTCGATACCTGTGTTAGGATCAGAATGCATCCTCCAGCCTGTGAGTTGACCATATTCATTTTCTCAGATGCTAAATCAGAAAAAATATGATAGTGCCTTACTTAAAGGGATTGTTCACCAAAAGATTAAAATTATTCCATGATTTACTCACCCTCAAGCCATCCTAGGTGTATATGACTATCTTCACAACTGGAGAGAGAAGGCCTTTATTAACCTGGTAACGTTCCACTGTATCGCTTGTGGTACACATACCATTTAAAAGAGACCTTAGGAATGCAAAGGGTTAACTCCCTGGAGCCGTATGGATTATTTTTATGATGGATGGATGCATTTTTTTGGCTTCAAAATGTGGCCCTCCCTTCACAACCATCATAAAGCTTGGAGGAGCAAGGATATTTTTAAATATATCTCCGTTTGTGTTCATATGAAAGAAGATCATATACACCTGATGGCTTGAGGGTGAGAAAATTATAAGGTCATTTTTAATTTTGGGTGAACTAACCCTTTAAAGACTGCAGATTACAGTTCATGTGTAAACCTGAGATGCAGGTGCATCTTAGTGATAAACTGATGAAGTCTAATGACAGTATTATTTTTCAACCCAAGAGCCTTTTGTGAAAGCTATTGTGTGCATTTCTTTTTGTAGATGGTGAGGTGCGCAGATGTGCCAAAGCTAAGGAGTGTGATTCTGTTGTGCCTCCTCAGGTGGAAATATACTGCTGCAACACAGACCTCTGCAACTGATCTGCTGTACTCAGCCATATATATATTTTGCCATATGGTCTGTGATTATCTTATGCTACTTAAAATGCTCAAAACATAAAGCTAGCATAGTTATTAATGTTCCTAAAGTTAATATATATGTACATTTCAGTAGAGATATAATGCAATAAATTCTGGCCAGCAAAAAAAAAAAATGTTTTCTGAAACATTTTTATATTGTTGTGTATTGTCAGAGAACAGCTCAGTCAGCATTCACACAAAAAGATATGGACACACAAAAAATGACTTCTCACCTAGCCCGAACACCACAAAACTGCAGACACAGAAACACCATGCAAAGTCAAAAAACATTTTCTTAACACATTTTTGTTCTAGCACTGCAAAAAATATATTTCCTTCTCAGTATTTGTCTTGCTTTCAGTAAAATATCTAAACATTCTTAAGATACATTTACTTAAGCAGAATGACACAAGATATCGTTTTTTGTTTTTTAAATTGTCAAAATTAAGTGACTTTATGCTTAAAACAAGAACAAATATCAATCAATGGTGTAAGAAAAATAATCTAGTTTTCCCTTTGACTTAAGTTTATTTTTCTGACCCCACACTTGGAAATATATATATGCAAAGTTTTTGAAAAATTACAATTCAATCACATTAAATAAAGATACGGTTACACTTTATATTTAGGTGCCAAACCACTTTGTACTTACATCAAAAAATAAGTATAATAAAAACATTAGCTGATATTTGCTGGTGGTGCGGGTAGATTTAAGAGAAGGGTCAATAGTGTAACTATCGATGTAATTACCTACAGAAATTAATTACAGCTGTAATTACATGCAGGTATTTTTAAAACACAAATACAATGTAAAATCATGTATATACACAATAAGTGCATTGTAACAAATTATTAATTTAAATGTTAGTACATAAGTAGTTAAAGACACTTAATATAAAGTGGAACCAAAAATACAATCATATTAATTACAATATTGGGCACAGTAAGCCATAATGAAGCATTTCAGAAATAAATAAAAAAAACTGAACAGTTGCATTAATGCTTATATGCTTGTGTTCACCAAGAACCTTTTGTTAACCATTTCAGAGATAGTGGACTATTGAGTAGAAAAAAAACCCACTGCTTGTAATAATAACCAGGGCAGATATAAACAGCAGTGCATAGACAGACATTGTCTTTTCTGCTGCTCCTCGGACCACACACTGCTGTACTGAACATCCTTTAAAACTTAACTCACAAAAATAAACCGACTTATCCAATTTAGGCAGAACCCAGAACAGCAAGACATACACGAACATAACCTCCACTACAATCCGCAGCATCAAGCTGAACAGGTACACCACCAGACTGCTTTTGCTCTTGTGGAGGTCGATCATCAGCCTACCACCAACAGTCATGGTGGGATCAATGACACCTCCCTGCTCGCTTTCAGATTCCATTTCTCTCTCTTTCTTCTTCTGGAATGAAGATCGAAGATGGGAAGAAAAAAGCTCCATGAGAAGGACCGAGAGCACAAGAAGGATGAAGAGGAAATGCCATGCCATCACTATAGAACGGTCAAAGTGTTCATTAAAGCAAGCTTTAATGCAGAACTGTGAGCTGTTGTTACAGATGAAATCATCATTTAGGCTTTTCCATGGAAACTGAGCCAGAAAGATGGTCACTAGGCGGATGCAGAGCAAGCCGAACCACATGGTGCGACCTTTATAGGTGGCGGTGGAGTCCACCGCAGTACGGAGGATTGGGATGAGCCCGGTAACTATCGCTGCCATCGCTCTCTAGAGTGGATTCTTCTTTTTTATACAAATCAGAATGTATCTGCGCACATATAAAAAAGGGACAATTTTCAATTAGTAATATTAAAAATGCACTATTTGGTACATTGTGTGACACATTAACAATTTCAAAACAGCAGTGTGGAATTTTTTTAAAGAACATAAACCAAACGTACCTTTTTTAGAGGGAATGTAGTGTTTGTCCAATGCTGAAGTTGTTGTCATTTTTGAGCTTCACTAAATATATAGCCTGCTAAACTGTATGTGTCATCAAAAATGGTTTCTCACTCATCTGGTCTTTTCTTAACTTTTTTTTCTTCACTTAGGGTTAGGGCCTAAGATATCAAATGCAAGTTTTTGTCTTGAACTATAATATTTAACACAGTTTAGATGTTAAAATTTTAATACAAGGGCATTCATCACCACTGGTTAACATTTTTGACACACCTACTAATTATAAATAATAATAGTTTAATAACTTTTTTCCACAATTTATATAAACAGTATAATCAAAGTCATCAAACCTATGAAACTGGAACTTGTTGGCTCCTTTCTTTCAGCATCCATACCTACTCATCCATTTATTAAAAAAAGAAAGAAAAAAAAAATTACAATAAATAAATAAAAAAAAAAAAAAAATTATAATTTGTATAGAAAGACATAACTAGGTACTACTTATATTTGTCAACAAACATTTTTAAAATCATAGGAATCAAAACTTGATTAAGTCAAGTGTGTCCAAACTTGTGACTAATTTGTAAATGAAACCATTTATACACAATACACCAAACATCCAAAAATCCATAAAATAAAATTTAGCTTAGGACAATGGGCATATGAATAAGAACAAGAGGTGATATTGTTTAACTTTATAGCATAAGAGCATTATAGCATGTCCAAGAAGTAATCACTGTCATAGTTACCACCACATACACTGGCTTATTGCTTTAAAAACATTCAAACAATACAAGCGGTTTAAACTTAAGAAAAATAAAATACAATAAACTTTAGTAGTCAGTTTATGGAGAAAAATTTATTGATATAAATAAGACATTGGTCTTATGATTAAAATCAGTATTCAAATATTACACTGATTTCAAGTGTATGACATCTGTGATTATGATTCTGAAGAGCAACATGAACTGACACTTTGATTCAGACATACCTTAAAAATAAAAATCCTTTTAGCAATCTTGGCACAAATCTAAAGATAAATACATTTTCCTACAATATCAAGGCAAATTAAAGGCATTATTTTTTAACTATTAATGCACGGATGCATTTAATCTTATTTAAAAATTAGATTTCATTTGTGTTTAGGCTTTTTGCAAGATTCTCTTTGTTGTGTAATTATAGAACAGCAGTAACAAAAATGTGAACTTTGTTCAGGTGTTCAAAGCAGCCGACAGCAATAAGCTCAGCAATAAGCTCCGAGTCAGCAATAAGCTCAGAGCCCCTCTTCCTTGTCTATATATACATGGGCTGGCATTGTCTGAAATGCAGACACCGGCACAGTGACTGGGACAGTCAGGGAAATAGCGGTGGGCTCGGATTCCGACGGTGACGCAGCACTTGGTGGGGATGGCAAGGGTTGGCTGTGAACTATGTCTGTCTGAGGCATGGAAGATGATGAATCTGTGTCACGGTGGGTGCGTAAGTGTTTGCGTAGGTAGGCAGCAAAAAGAAAAGCCTTTCCACAAACAGCACAGCAATGTGGCCGACTGGTTGAGTGGATGCGCTGGTGCTTGCGAAGCCCGGCTTTATTCAGAAAACCCTTACCGCACTGGTCACAAACATGGGGTCGTGGCTTGGGGTGCAGTTTCTCATGTGCCTGCATATCAGCCAGCTGAACAAACTCTGCCTGGCAAGTCACACAAACGTAAGGACTGATAGGTAAAGCTGAAACTGTAGAATCAGACGGTGGAGAGATAGTGTGAAGGCTGGTATGGGCCTGCACTTCCTCCCACGTCCCGAATATCATATCACAGTGAGAGCAGGAGAATTGGGGAAGGGTGGTAGGAAACATTTGAGCCGGTTCAGGATTGGCCTGGACCTGTAACGGCCTCTCGGATAAGTGTGTCCTCTCATGCTTGCGCAAACTTGATGACACAACAAACGACTTGAAGCACAGCTGGCATTTGTAAGGACGCTCCCCTGAATGCACCCTTCTGTGTTTGTTCAGACTGGAGCGCTCTGTAAACGACTTGCCACACTCAGTGCAAGAAAAAGGCCGCAGCCCGGAGTGCACTAGCATGTGGCGCCGCAGGTCCCAAGAAGCGACGAATGCTTTATCGCAACGTTGGCATTTGTAGGGCCGCTGACCAGAGTGCACACGCTGATGCACCGCAAGGTCCGCCGGCTGCCGAAACTTCTTAGTGCACTTATCACAAGGGTACGGCTTGAATCCTTGATGCGCCCGTTGGTGTCGGCGGAAGCTAGAGGGATCTGAGAACATCTTGCCGCACTGTGGACACAAGAAGGGTTTTTCACCAGAGTGGGTACGAAGGTGGGACTGGTACGAAGACAGCTGAGTAAAACCTTTGCCGCACTGCTCACACTGGTACGGCTTGCTCTTGGAGTGGATTCGCAAGTGGCATGCCAAAGAGGACGACCGGGAGAAGGCTTTGCCGCAGTCAGAGCACAGGTAAGGCTTTTCTCCCGTGTGCGAGCGCTGATGGTTTTTCAAGTCCTTCAGCTCGGTGTACGATTTACCACACTCACTGCAAACATACGGCCGGTGGCCTTGGTGATTACGCCGATGCTTGCGGTACACTGAAGGGTCGGCAAAACTCTTCCCACACTCTGCACAAAAGTAAGGCTTCTCCCCAGTGTGTGATCGTTGGTGCACTTTGAGTTTTGATAATGTGGGATAACTCTTAGAGCAGTGAGGGCAAGAGTGGGGCCTCTCGCCGCTGTGTTGCGTCATGTGGATACGCAGGCAAATGGCCTGCATGAATGCCTTGCCACAGTCAAAACAAACAAATGGTTTCTCTCCTGTGTGTGAACGGCTGTGGTTGCGTAATTCCGTGTGAGTCTTATAAGCCTTATGGCACTGTGGGCACTGGAACGGACGCTGAGCAGAGTGGGAACGCTGATGCTTGGAAAGCTGTGCTCGGCTGGAGAACGTCTTGGTGCACTTACCGCAGGTGTACTGCTGCTGTTTGTCTTTACCATGTGCTGACAGCTTGTGGCTCTGTAGAGCTGAAGGGCTGGTAAAGACCTCCTGACAGGTTGAGCATTTAAAAGTGTGCAGAGTTTTTGGCTGTCTCCCTTTGCCTCTTCTTCTTGTAGGCTGTTCTGATGAGTTGTCTTGTTCTTTGTTGGGCTCCGTCTCAGAAGGTGGTGGTGTATACTGCTCTGCAGTTGGTGGGCTACCTGGTTGGGGTGAAGCCATCCTGACAATGCTGGGGAGAACAACAAAATACATGAGTGCCTTGAATTTATATTTTAATTTAGAGTTTGACAGATGATTCTATTTATTCTAACTTGTATTCTTTGTTGTTACATGTTCCGTTTTCCCAACATTTTATTATTTTCTTTTAAAGGAACACGCCACTATTTTTGATAGGCTCATTTTCCAACTCCCCTAGAGTTACACAGTTGAGTTTTACCGTTTTCAAATCCATTCAGCCGATCTCCGGGTCTGGCGGTACCACTGTTAGCTGCAGCTTAGCATAGATCATTGAATCTGATTAGACCGTTAGCATCTCGCTCAAAAATGACCAAAGAGTTTCAATATTTTTCCTATTTAAAACTTGACTCTTCTGTAGTTCCATCGTGTACTAAGACCGATGGAAAATGAAAAGTTGCGATTTTCTAGGCCGATATGGCTAGGAACTATACTCTCATTCTGTACCATGAGTGCAGCAGGCGCAATGATATTACGCAGCGCCTGAAATAGTCCTCAGCTAGGTAACTACCAATGTGTCCGCCATAAAAATGAAGAAGAAGAAGAAGAACTACCAATGTGACCGGCACTAAGTTTGTGTAGTTGCAGAGTTGCAGCCGGCAAATTGGGTAGTGGCTGGATTCACCCATGGTACGGCAGCAAAGTTCCTTGATTATTACGCGGGAATGAGAGTATAGTTCCTAGCCATATCGGCCTAGAAAATCGTAACTTTTCATTTTCCGTCGGTCTTAGTACACGATGGAACTACAGAAGAGTCAAGTTTTAAATAGGAAAAATATCAAAACTCTTTAGTCATTTTTGAGCAAGATGCTAACGGTCTAATCAGATTCAATGAACTATGCTAAGATTTTTTCAAAATAGTAGCGTGTTCCTTTAAGGAACAAGCTTCAACATACATCACATAAAAAAATGTGTTTTAACATTAGTCGTTACAGGACAACATACTTCTATAGACAATAACAAACAATATGCAAAAGAAATATACAGAGAAAATAAATTAATTATTACTAATATGCTACTCTTTTTTTTTTTACTTTACCATGCATTGCACTTGACAATTGACTGAAAGAAAAGTGATTTGAAGTTTAAGGTAAGTAATCTATTACATACATTTACCATGGTAATCAGTTTCTGTCAAAACATCATAATCACTACACTTACTGATAATATAAAAATGCATTAACCCCTGTGATTTTTTTCTTAAATTTTTTATGACAATGGTGGCGAATGGCAAGTTAACATATTGTAAGAACAATTACTGTTGTAACTAGCATGTGGTATTTAGTATACTGATATAACAAGAGTATATAAATAGTAAAACTACTATGTAGCCTTTTTGGTAAAGTAACCATGGTAAATACTGTATAAAGGATGGGGAAGGCAGCACAAAATGGCCGGCATTAGGACCTCAGGGACAATTAGGAAAGACGCTCTTGTTCTCATAGGAAGTTGCCATCTGGGCTGCTTATGTACAAAACTGAATTACATTTTGGTTTTAAACGACCATGACCAAATCGAAGCCATGCAAATGCAACTCAGGGGCAATTCAAAGAGCTAATAACCACGTCTTTAACGCATACAACTACTATTTCAGCACGCACTATAACACAAAATGGCTGGCTTTAGGACCGCTGAAGATGCGAAGCAATTTGCAGTCGTACTCTTCTGTCACTTCATCATAATCGCTGCGTTTTTAACAATATGCGTTTATATCTCGTCAGTATTCCTAAAATATGGCTTATGTTACGTACCTTTTGTGCTATCAGGAGAAATGGTTGTATCGTTGACAATGAATTGCAAATCGTTCAATCTCAGGAGAAGGACGGCGGCTTTAGGACCACGACGAAATTATCCTGCGAACGCGGAGATGTGAGCATTCATGACTTCCTTACTCACTACCTGGGGAATGTCTACAAAATTATCTGAATTTTTAAATTAAAACGCATTCATCTCTCTGCTGTCTTGCTATGAAGAGTTCCTGCGGACTACAGTGCGTGGTGAGTGGGATAGAGTGGGGTGGAGAGAGAGCCTGTGGGAGGGGAAATTATGCATGCTCACTTCAATGTACGTGGATGTTCAGTTGTTTCTTGCATAAAGTTACATAACAAAAATGTGAATTGGATGGAAAAATAATAATGGTGTGGTTAACTGTGGTTCTAATAACGTGGTTATACTTGTTAAACATTTTTTTTTTACAATAACTTTATTCCAAGAGTTGCCAAACAGTCCATTTGTCGTTAACATTAATGACAACATTAAAGAATGAACAAACGGAAGGTAAATGCTCTTGTTACAAATTTCAGAAGTTATGATAAATGATGTTGTATATTTTTAATATTTCATTATATCATAATGTTTCATGAGGAGCTGTGTTTATATTATTACAAAAATAAAACATTCTTAGTCATTGGTGTAAGTAAGCTGAAGCTTTGTGACTAAACAACTTGGTTTTTGTTCATGCTATTAAATAAATGATTCCGATACGAAATGGTGGAAATAATATAAGCATTGTTTTACTATTTAAAAACGGCTCTTAAGAGGAAAACATACGGACTTTTTTTACTGATGCACATTTCCTGTTCCCTAGCAACAAAAGCAGGAAGTGAGTCGAGAGTGGGATGGGGAAAAGACAATTGGTAGAAAAGGGGGGACGAACACGCCCGTCCTGAAACTAAAATAAAGTGGACGGAGTGCCAACATTACATGCACCAACACCACAAAGGGAGACCTCAACATTCAGTATGTATACTCCTAATGTCATTTTTTGCAGTATCAGTTAGCTAGATTTAGCCGCAGTTACTAGCCGCCAATTGCTAACAAGCTCGCAATGGTATGGGATGCTACTGCCTCTCCCAAAAATATATTTTATTCCGCTTATCTCAGCGTTTTGAATGCTATATCAAATTAGACCACTACTAGAGGACTATTAGAACAACTGATTGATACACTGTCAAAATTGTGCTTGTGTAGCTGTTAAGCTAATGTACTGGAGAAGTGTGTCAATAGAGCTCCATTGTGTGATGCAGCCTGACATCTAACTGCTGGAGCCCGTCAGTTGATCCTTCATGCTGTCGGATACCGCCGCGATATTTTGTGGAATGATGTTATATTTTATAATTAGACCTAATATTAGAATAAAAAATAGAACTATCGCCTAACTAAGCGATTCATGGTGGATGGTAAATAGGCTTTAATGGAAATAGAAATCCTTGCATATACTTTTTTATATAACGCCCAAGTTGATTTAATTGTTGCTTGTATAATAAAAATCAGGTGTTTTTGCCTGTTTTATGCTTAATGAACACTTCTTATAAATTAATCATATAATTGTTTATCAAAGGAGCAATTCATCCTGAAATGAAAAGTCATTATGTACTTGGAGCCCTATGAAATCCTTTTAATTTGTCCCAAGTTCTGTGGTTTGTTTTCCATTTATAACTTTAACAATTTAATCATTAAAAGTTGAATAATAACGGGGACCTATGAAATGTTTTATTTTTTAAAATTATTTTTTTTTAATTTTTTCTGGATTCTGTGTTTTTATTATTTAATTCAAATTTATCATCAAAAACTGGAAATCAAATTCTGTCATAATTTCCTTTGTTTAATATGTGTAAATGAAATTGTGCATCTCATTCACACTTCATATTTAAATAGCAGTCTCTTTGCGGTTTAATCAGAAACACTAGGGCTCAAGGGCTCTTCAACTCTTGTCCTGGAGGGTCATTGTCCTGCAGAGTTTAGCTCTAACCCTAATTAAGCACATCTAGCTAATCAAGCTAATCAAGTTAGTTTGTGAGGTTTTTTTTAGGGGCAGGACCTAAACTCTGTATGGCTGTGGAGTGTGGCCCTCCAGGACCGGAGTTTATGAGCCCTGTACTTGTCATATTAGTCACTGCATGGTTTGACTTTAAATTAATTATACAGCCCTATGTTTGTTTTTATTCAGTTGATAATATTTCAATTTGCCAAGGTGCTTGACATTATACATTATATAGTAAATTATATTTAATGACTGGATTTCGCAATTTCATACGTGGTTTTCGCATAGCAGAAATCCTATTTCTCCTATTTGCTTACCCTCATGACATTGAGGAAAGACTTTCTCCTAACAGCATCTCCAAACCTGTTGGAAATACTTTCTCCTAATAGCTTTAAAAAAAGATGTCAGGCAGAATGATAGCTTCAGTCAACATTTACTTTTATTGCATTTTTAGTCCATCCATTAAAAGTGAATGTAGACTGAGACTTTCATTCAGCATTCACTTTTATTGAATGGACAAAAAATGTGATAAAACTGTCATATGTAAAGAAAGTAAACCATATCGATTTTGAAACAACATGATTGTAAATAGATATATATATGTATATTTAATTTTTGCATGTATTTTCCTTATAAATCAGTGCAGTGTTTTATTGTACATTTAATACATTTTGTTTTAATAATTCAATTTTTGTTTTATATAATGATATTTTCACATTAGAAAGCAATGTTAATGTTTGCTTTTTCACATTATTGATTTTTTGGTATGCAACTGCCTTGTGTGAACTTAATAGTAAATAATATATATGAATTTTCCTGTTACAGATTCCATCCAGTGCCTGCACTTGTATCATCCTCCCAAGGACATTTTTCCAATGGAATGGAACAGAATGTATTCTTAGCCAATTGTTTGAATGTTGCCTTCACGTTCAGGCCTCACCTAACAAGTCATTTTGATAATAGTGAGGACAGGTGTGTCCCTCGCACTCATTCAAACTGGCTCTTATTGACATTTCTTATCATTATACTATAACATTATGGCTATGCAAGAGCCAGGCCGGACCAAAGGCTTTTCGTGTAAACATTGTGGTGTAGTATGTGCAAGCATGCCCAGTCTTTTGGAGCATACAGACACTTTTCATCAGTCAGAAGAGGAACGCAAGTTCAAATGTGAGGAATGTGGACGAGGCTACAGGCATGCTGGCAGCTTGGCTAACCACAGAAAAACACACGAGGTTGGCTCTTTTCAGTGTCATATATGCTCCAGGAAGCTCTCCAATGCATTGGCTCTCAAAAGCCACCTGCGCATCCACACATCTAGAAAGAAATATTCTTGCACAGAATGCGGAAAGGCTTTTCGTCTGGCAACTCAGCTGGTCACCCATCAAAAGGTCCATCGCAATAAAGAGTCTCGAGTCAGGACAAACAATGTTGCAAAAAGTCACATTGAAAGTGGTTATAAAGATGATGAGTTGCTGCAACTAGATGATGTGGATTTTGACATTATGCCAGATTTGCAGCCAGACATGAAGCTGAATATTGCTCCAATGAGCAGCCTTTGTAATGGTGCAGTGTCCGAACACATTTCAAACTCCACCCCAGAAAGTGACACGGCAGCTGAAGATGATGCTGGAGACAGGCCGTTTAAATGTGACTTATGTGATAAGACATACAGACATCATGGCAGCCTCATAAATCATAAGAAAACTCACCAAATGGGATTATTTGAGTGTCCAGTCTGTTTTAAACAGTTCAACAATCTTGCTGCCCTTATTAGTCACCAGCGAATCCATAGTAAAACCCGAGGTCGTCTCAGTGCACAGAACTCTAAAGCTGCCCTCACAGACAGCAAGCAAGAACTTGCCCCTCATGTTATGCCACAGAATGGTGATACTAATATACATTTTTGTCACCTTTGTCAGGTTACTTTTGCTAATGATGATGACTTTCAAAATCATATTCTGTTGCACAACTCCTCTTCTGTGTCATTTGAGCTCCCTACCAATTTGTCAGAGGAGCACAATTTCTCTTACAATGATAGTGTTACTCATTCCCCAGAGACTAATCCTTATCCCCCCACTAGTGACACTCCACCATTGCCTCCGTTACTCAATAAAGTTGTTGATTATGACCAATCAGATGGGCCAGTGGAAAATGGTCATATGTATCTACCCAACTCTTTCGATGATAATTCATTGACTCTACATGCTCAGGGACAGCCAATGGCCCTACCATCAGAGAACCTCAACCCTGATTGTTCAGCACAAGGTCTTGATAACATCAAAGTTGAAGATGCTGACAGTTCTGATCGCCGCTTCAGGTGCCACATCTGTGGCAAAAGTTACAGGCATGCAGGCAGTCTTATAAATCACAAACGATCGCATCAAACCGGGATCTTTCAGTGTTCCATCTGCCGCAAGAGCTACCCACATTTGGCGGCTCTGCGGAGCCACCTTCGGATTCATAAGGGAAGACCCACATCTTTGCCTGCTAGTTCTGAGGGTGACTGGCTTTCCTCAGAGCCCTTAACACATGAGAACCAACAGGGCTGCTTTCCATCACATGAGGGAGATGTAAGTGGAATATTAGGCCTTTCTCAGGACCTGGTAGACTCTGTGCAGCATGAATCTGATGAGGAGTATGTGAATGAGACAAATGCTACTGAATTTCATCAGCAATTTGACAATTCCTTCCCAGATGAGCACCTACCTCAGGACGAACACCTCATGGAGAGGCACATGTGTGCAGACTGCGGTAAGACATTTACTGATATCGCAGGAATCAAGTCACACATGTGTCCTCTCCTGAATCAGCAGTATCAGACCATGACGAACAACTCATCCGGTCACATGGACTTTCACAACACAAAGCATCAACATTTCTTAGGACAGTCAGGTGAGGATATTGGTTTTGAGGGACACAATGGCAGTGCAGCTGAGTCTTATTTTAGACAGCAGACCTTTCATGACAACATTCATAATCAGATGAGTGACAGCGAAGATCATGCTGAGTGTGAAGATGGTGAAGAAGAGGATGATGGAGAGATGTATCACTGCTCAGTTTGTGGGAATCACTATACTAGCATGCGTGCACTGCGAAGCCATCTCCGAGGCCACACTCAAACTCATGCCACACCTTCAGCATCTGGCCCATCATCTGTGTCACCTCTGGAGGTCAGGAGAGATGAACAGAGTGAAAATCCGCAGAGTGAATGCAGCCTGATTATCTGCAGTACTTGTGGAGAGAGTTTCACAAAGAAACAAGACCTACAAGCCCACCAGCTCTTGCATAGCAATATAGGAGGTAATCTGCCAGAACAGTTTGTAACAGACCACCAGAATGAGCTCAAACCAAAAGTTGAAATGGAAGGTATTATTTGTGGGAAATGCGGCATAAGCTGCAGCGATCTTTATCACCTCAATAACCACAACTGCACGGGACAACGAGATGGACAAGTGCAGGAGAAATGTGAGGAGAAACCGCTTCTTAGAAATACATTTCAACAAGAAGTTTTACAGGAGAGTCCACATGACGGAGAACGACAGTACAAGTGTGACCAATGCGGTCGTTCGTACAGACATGCTGGATCATTGCTCAATCATAAGAAGTCTCATAAAACTGGAGTGTTTCGCTGCTTTGTTTGCCAAAAGCGTTTTTATAATTTGTTGGCCCTCAAGAATCACCAGAGGACACACTTCGATGTTAAAAAGTAAGTATTTAAAATGTTCAAATGTCAGTATTTGATTGCTTTGCAAAAAGTTCTTGTATAACAACTCATCTCTATTGTTTTACAGCCAAGTTCTTGTTTATCTGATTTTATTTTATTTTTTTCTCTACCAGGCATAGTTGCACAGAATGTGGGAAAGCATTCAAAATCTATAAACAACTATTGAACCACCAGAGGGTACATCAGGAAAACAAGGCTAAGATTGAAGAGCTCAACAAACAAATTCAGACACTCATGCAGATGAGTGGAAATGCCTCAGGGAGTGGAATGCAGGCACTTAATTTCAGCAGAAGGAGAATGAGCAGACGCCATAAGCAACGGCAGACCTCTAACGGTGAAAAGTCTAGCCAAGAAAAGGAGGGCCAGATGCGAGATCCCAGGGACCCTCGGCCTTTTGTCTGTGATCAATGTGGACGAAGCTATCGGCATGCAGGAAGCTTGGTCAACCACAAAAACTCGCACAAGACAGGTGAATATTACTGTGCTTTGTGCAACAACACTTACTCCAACCAGCTAGCAATGAAGAACCATTTACGAATACACTTTTCCGTCAAAAGATACCGTTGCCAAGAATGTGGAAAGGCCTTCAGAGGAAACAAACAGTTACTCAACCACACTTGTTCGACCACTAAAAGAAAAGCAGCAGCAAGAGGAAAGGTCAGGGGCCACAAACAAGAAAAGGATTTAAAATGCAAGCATTGCCGTCTTGTATTTCCCGATAAGGAACTACTTGAAGGACACACCTGCTGCAAAGAGACTGTCCCTGATTCTGTCCCCCCAGGAAATGTAGATGGTGACACTGAGAGTATGGCCCTAGAAAAAGAGGAACGACCATTCAAGTGTAACATTTGCAGTCGAAGTTACCGTCATGCCGGTAGCTTGTTGAACCATAAGAACACACACAAAACAGGCCATTTCACCTGCTCCTTCTGTGCCAAGCCCTTTTCCAATCCCATGGCTTTACGAAACCACACACGCATTCACACGCAGAAGAAAAAGTATGTCTGTCCTACTTGTGGTAAAGCTTTCCGTCTCTCCAGTATCCTGTACAACCATCAAAAAATCCATGCACGTGGAATAACTCATTACAGCTGCCAAACGTGTGGCAAACGCTTCCAGGGAAAGTCTGGGCTAAAGAGACATCGCTGTTACCGAAACGGAAATCCGAACTCTACTGTAAATCAAGATGGGGTGGACAAATGCTATACGTGAGTCATATTTTTTCTTAAACGTATAGATGCAAACTCCTCACCTTTCAGTGATCAGTGGTCTTGTAAACTTACAAGGGTAAATAAAGAACTGGTTGTTTCAGTAAGTACTGTACAGTGTTTCCTTTACTCTTTACTTTAAAATTACTGTCTATAATGGGTAATATTTTATGCATTTGAGGTCTGAGATGTGGCAAACAGTATTGCCGTCTAATCAGCCAATATTGTCTTAAAGGTGCCCTAGATTCAAAAATTTAATTTACCTCGGCATAGTTAAATAACAAGAGTTCAGTACATGGAAAAGACATACAGTGATTCAAGATTCAAGATTCANGAGCTGGAGGTGTACTGGCCTGCTTTCACCACTTGAGGTCTGCCGGTGAGGAAATCAAGAATCCAGTAGCAGAGTGAGGAATTCAGGCCGAGGTCCAGGAGTTTAGAAGCCAGCTTGATGGGGACTATAGTATTGAAAGCTGAGCTATAGTCAATAAATAGCAGCCGTACAGTGAGTCTCAAACTCCATTGTTTCCTCCTCCTTATATAAATCTAATTTGTTTAAAAGACCTCCGAAGAACAGGCGAATCTCAACATAACACCGACTGTTACGTAACAGTCGGTGTGTACGCCCCCAATATTTGCATATGCCAGCCCATGTTCCCAACATTATGAAAGGCATTAGAAAAGGGCAGAACGTCTGGATGTGCACAGCTGAATCATCAGACTAGGTAAGCAAGCAAGGACAATAGCAAAAAATGGCAGATGGAGCAATAATAACTGACATGATTCATGATAACATGATATTTTTAGTGATATTTGTAAATTGTCTTTCTAAATGTTTCGTTAGCATGTTGCTAATGTACTGTTAAATGTGGTTAAAGTTACCATCGTTTCTTACTGTATTCACGGAGACGAGCCGTCGCTATTTTCTTTTTTAAACACTTGCAGTCTGTATAATTCATAAACACAACTTCATTCTTTATAAATCTCTCCAACAGTGTAGCATTAGCCGTTAGCCACGGAGCATAGCCTCAAACTCATTCAGAATCAATGTAAGCATCAAAATAAACACTGTACTTGCGCGATTAGACATGCTGCATGACGAACACTTTGTAAAGATCCATTTTGAGTGTTATATTAGCTGTTTGAACTTTTTTTATGTTGTTTAAGGCAAGCGCGAGCTCCGTGGGCGTGGAGCACGAGATTTAAATGGCCACACACCCTGAATCGGCTCATTTCTAATTATGCCCCAAAATAGACTGTTAAAAAAATGAGTAAAAAAAAATCTATGGGGTATTTTGAGCTGAAACTTCACAGACACATTCAGGGGACACCTTAGACTTATATTACATCTTTTTTTTTTTTTATTCTAGGGCACCTTTAAATATCCTGCATTGCACTTCGTCTTTTATAACATGAGATTTTAACCAAATGTTGATTTTGGTAAAATGTTGCAACAATATGTTAATCTTTTTCATGAAACATTACAGTTTTGGACATATAGGAGCATGTAACAAGCAAATAACTTTAAAAAAATAAAAATAAATTTAATCCGTGCCCCGCCCCTCGCAATATTCTCACCTTTTTTCCCCCTTACCTGTTTGCATCCCTGTAAACGTTATTTGATCACCTATCCTTTTCTATCCTTCATAATTTCATGGTATCTGATAGCAGAACCTGATTTCACCAAGTGCAACATGTTCCTGGATCAACATATTTGTCGATCATGGAAAAACATTCCAATCAGATTTGATGGACAAGTTTACAGTTTGTCAAGTTTAGGCTTACAACCAGGGTTAAGTGCTTCTACATCAGTGTTATTCACCTATCATTTCCATCTGATTTTCGTAATAACCTATGGGTTAGGTTAGGGATAGGGTTTCGGACAGGAATATTGTTCCAGGATTAAAAAAAATATGTTGACCCAGGAATGCGTCTAATTCTGCAAAATCAGGATGTGCGTATCTGATGCCAGTATTGTCTTTTGTTACAGATGTGATCAATGCGGACGCTCTTATAGACACGCCGGTTCCCTTCTCAACCACAAGAAGACTCATTCTGCTGACCTCCTGCACTGCACTCTCTGCCTCAAAACATTCACAGATCCTCTGGATTTAGAGAGCCACTCTCAAATGGCTCGCCACTGCTGCCCAGATTGTGGGAAAACCTTCTGTGAGTTTTCACACATGCAGAGCCACATGGAGGTGCATAGTAAGGGACTCCCCTATTACTGCAACATGTGTCAACAGAACTTCCCAAACCTGGCTAGTTTTCAGCAGCACCAGGAACTTCATGGCAGCTTACAAGGGCAGTCACACCATGAGGAAGGTATGCAGATGCAGCAGGATTTAGACTGGGACTCAACACTGGACCAGCAGATAGGAATTCAGAGCCTTCCTAAGATCGATTCAGCTTTCAGCCAAGTGCACGGATTCCCTGAGCCGCAAGACCAGCAGGAAAGTAGCGAGGAATACGGTAGGGAGGAGAAGAGTCATGTGTGTGAGCATTGTGGGCGCACTTACCGCCACGCTGGTTCACTGCTCAACCATAAGAACAGCCACAAGACCGGCTCCTTCTTCTGCTCGGTCTGCCAAAAGGAGTTCTCCAATCTCATGGCACTGAAGAATCACCGACGCATTCACACAGAACCCAAACGTTATCAGTGCCTAGAGTGTGGCAAGGCCTTCCGGGTCTCCACCCAGCTTATCTGCCACAGGCGCATCCACACCAAAGAGAAGCCCTTCTCTTGCCTACTTTGCGACAAGCGTTTCTCTAGCAAGTCCAACCTCCGGCATCATCAGAAGATGCATCAGAATACCCAACAGACATACGAGACCTCCTTCAATATGGATGATAACGCATTAATGGGTCTGGGTGTGGACCCTTTCCTCTGAGGCCAGACTTTAGTCTTGCCACTCCACGGGAAGATTTCAAAACAAAATTCTATTACCAGAGAAAGACTCTCTCCACCCAAGGCCTAATGCCAATAATCGTACAACATCAGGTTTTCTGCTGTGCTTGTCCAGATGGTGTCGCACACAGATGCTAATCTTGGCGAGGCTCGCCTCCTTTACTGTTGTGTTTTTAAATATTGTTCTTTAAAGGACACTTAAGACTGGCATTGATAAGATACTACCTCTGGTAGGGACAGTAATACTGTAGACATTTTAGAATAAGTGACAGTGCCTGTCAGAGACCATTTTAGATGTTTATTTTATTTTATTTGTTTTGTGTTCCTACACAGTGCACAAATTGTATGGTACTATGATAGATCTCAGACTGAGAGCTTGGATGAGTATTTCTGTCCAACCTCTTACCCAGTGCTGCCTTCAAGAGTCCGACCGATTATTTGGCGTAATCGGAGGGGGAACAGAATAAGGTGTTCTGGATAAAAGGATACATGCTATCCTTCTCGTTATGTTTGTATTAAGTGCTTCCGTTTTTCAGGTTATCGTACTGCTCACGGTAGATGTGCTGTTATCATTTCATCGTCTCATTAAGACCAATGTACACATGATGTTCCTGCAGTTTCATAATGAATGACACTGGTAAAGCTGTTAAACGGCAAACTACCCTAAGGCCTGTCCTGTAAAAAATCTCAAAGATATTTATTTATTTAAAAATCACTATTTATACCTTATGCATACTACTTGTCTTTATTACTGTTAAATGTGGTACACATTATGCATGGTATTAAATGTGTGATAAATGCTAGATTGGTTGAGTACATAGGTATTTTAGATAATGGTTGTAAACACTTAAGAAATACCTCTTTACCTCTTTAAAAGCATTCACAACAGTGTATTTAAAAGAACTGAAATATTTCAGTTTTCTTAGCGCATACTTTTCTAGTAAATGTTTTATGAAGTGAAAGTATATTCTTCACAATATATTGGAGCACAAAAAAAATGTATAAACCCAAAAATCCATGATCGGTCGGGCTCTATTAGGGCAGGAATTCACAGACAACATTTTGCAACCGGTTTTTTTTTTTTTTAAATGCTCAGGTCTCGCAACTTACTAGACGCAATGTAAGAATATACATCTAGCTTGATGCTTCTGGCATCGAGGCTTCTATGTCTGTCTTTAATGCCAGATTGAATTTCAATGTGCCATTTCATATCACCAACCTACTTGGATTAGAATTATTTGTAAGATGGTTTCCTTTTAAGCCTATAGATCAGTGCTTACTGATTATTTAACAGTAGGAGTTGCGAACCTTCATGTATTAATGGCTTTATTAGATTTGAAAAAAAAAATTACGCTGACAATTGAGACTCCTTGTAATCAGATGCATATATCTTAAATATAAATTATTTATTTTTGTTCACATGATCAATGTTTCTCTTTCTCAAGTAGGGACCTTAATAAGCAGATGTTTATTTGTAGGTGTTGATGCCCTCACTTTCTTGAACTGAATAAAAACAGTATAACTGTATTTGGCTTCTTTTTGTGCCTACCCTTATCTTTATTTTAACACTTGAATCCCTTGCAGTTGCAGTGCATTACATGATTATTTTAGAATATGAAAATATGAAATGAGTCAGAGTTGTTCGTTCTAGTATGAAGACTGAAATTAGATTCTTTTAAGAACACATTTAAGAAAAAGAAAATGTCAACACATTAATACATTAGTTCTCTTTTTATTGCATTAAAATACATAGTTTCCTCTGCAGTCTGTGGAGTAACTGAATGAGTAAAGGCACATACACACAGCCAACTTTACTCAATACTGTGACAGCGCCGTGCATGCTTCACAGGTTTGTTTATCAAGATTCTGGACTAGTTTGTTCTAGATTTCTGACAAACATGGCAGTGATTCGCAATGAGGTACAGTCTTCTTGGGAATTAGGGTGTAAAATGTGCTTAGTTTTCCTGGAAACAATGTAACAACGCAAAGAACACAATTTCTTTAAGCAAAATATTCATGTTCTTATCAGGTTTGATGAGATTCACTCCTTTACTCTTGTTAAATGTGCTTGAAGTCATTCAAACAAGTTACTTCCTCCTTAGCATCTATTGTAAATAAATATATACATTTCTTAATGCCCATTGCTAGCTATTCATCTAAAATAGGTGATTTTGTTTAGTAATGTTTTACTAAGATGAATTATTTCTATAATTCATAGACACTAGAGATTAAATGTATTTTGAGATACAAGTATGTAAATATCGCTCTATCTAATCTCTCATGCGCATAAAGGGAGGAAAATTCAAACTGAATCCGACACCTGTGGCTCTTAGAAAATCTGCTAATGTCAGCTGGTGACTCTTCTCTTTCAGGTAATCGGCTGCTGTGTCTTTTCTGGTCTTCAGTGTCCCCACATCTCCAGAATGTTCATCAATGCCATAGACAGGCTGCTGTGCTGAGCCAGTCGGTGTCAACATTGTTGTACAAAAGGCTACATCTATACAGTGCGTAGTATTCCAACACTATTAAAATCGGTTAACTGTACAAACGATGATTACAAATACATTCAAATGGCTATGTGCCATACTAAATCTGTTTAGGAGGCATAATTGTGTAAAAAAGAACCATCTTTGACTAATTCTACTATATCAAACAGGTTATATATCGTTTATCACAAATCTAATAATGGATATTCAAGTGGAAATGCATCTACAGTGGACTATAAGTGCAACATTAAAGGCCTCAAACCAAATTCTGCAAAAACAGTGTAACAAGACCTGTCGCTGAAGCATTTAAGGGTTCCAACAAAGGAATATAAAATATGCTATCATGCTCTCCATAGGATGTCACTTAGCACCTAAGGTTTGCAAACCCATTCTGCACAGTGCACAACAAAGTCTCAGTGCAGCTTTTGTGCAAAACCATTTGCTATGCATGACATAGCCTACTAATGTAATAAATTAGACAAATCAGAGGCTACTCATAGAACACTCTGTGGTTGAGGTACCAGCTGATGTTTCACCAACTGGAGCATTAATTCACTGGAGCAACAGTCCATTTTCATATGCTGTCAGCTTGAGTTCCTTGAGCTGCAAACATTTAGAAGATTAAATATGAACAAAATTAATTTCCTTAATGCATTTCAAAGCATACTAAAATGTGTTGCATTTTTCAACTCTTACCTCTTGAAGAACCTATACTGGATAAAGGGGTCCTGTTGTCTCTTCAATCGGCTCTGTATTGTGGACAGAAAAAAGTTGGGTTAGCTCCGAGTCCTGCTCTGAAAGTGTCTTTGTTGTTAAAAAAGAATGTAATGTTAACATCTCACCCCGTAAGGTCCTCCTGGACCTGCATTGATGTACTAGAACGCCTATGAGTAATGCTCCGAAAACAATTACTGCTGCCAGGACAGACAAACTGGTAATTGCTGCCACCCTCCAGGAATCCGAAGGCTCTATGGGTGGGCCTTAAAAACACAGGAAAATGTAACTGGAAGTCCTCCAGCACTTCAGATCATACAGAAAGAATCTGACCACTCCTTCTTTGTATGTTAGCTCTGACCTATTGCAAAAGCATGCACTTACATTGCATTCTCATGAGTGTTCAAACATATTCAGTAGTGATGGAAAGGATGGACCATTTTACCAATTTGGATCTTTGAATATTTGAAATCTTTTAAATATTGGCCAATATTTTTAATAGCCAAATTCCTTTTTATATGCAATATCTGATCATATTGGGATTTAGGGGAATCATAATGCAACCAAATATAATGATGAGAAACAAATGTTTTTTTCACCTCCCAAGTATCTTCTAGTCAGAGTCGTTTGTTCATTTGTCACGTGATAAAACGTTACTCAGGGGCTGTTTAAAAGAGACCGTTTTCAACTAAAAACGGATATTTTCTATGCGTTTTGCCGGTTCGTTTACATAACAACGGCGTTTTGATGTCCTGAAAACGCAAACTTTTGTGGCAAAGTGGCAATTTTTGAAAACGATACTGTTATCATCTCTGTGTAAACTGCAAAAACGCGAATCTGTGAAAACGGTGACCGCATACACATGCGTATTACCTGTTTAGTCTATCCACCTTATTTTTCAACGCGGAAATAAGGTGTTTTCTGTGAATGTGCGAGACTTCCAATTTATTAGCCACTACAGGGAAATAATGAGAAGAATATCAAAGTGCAGTAAACTAAAAATAAGGTGGATGCGAGGCCAGTGCTCTGTAAAAGAATGCGTGTATATGCGCAGGCGCGTAGTCTTTATTTACAACTACTTGTCTGGCATGTACAATACAGCGTTTTTAGTCGTTTGAGCGGATCCGTGTGAACGAGGATATCTGTATCCTTGTCATCTGTACAAAGAAAAAACTTTTCCGTTTTTAGTAGCTACATCGTTGTCGTGTAAACGTACCAGACCAACTCTCGCGGTACTTTGATGTCATACACCTATCGGTCTCTGTGTAGCGCTGCTTCAAGTCTAACAAGCCTATAATCTTAAATTTGATCCATTATACTCACATGTGTCACACGATGGAGTTTTCGGGTATTGTTTGCATGTAGAACAAGGTACACATACTGCGCCATCTCCATTCCAGAATTCATACTTAGGACAGAGGGATGAACCTGACAAAAATTGAACAAAGAAGCGCACACAAAAAGGTGTCAGATAGCGGTACCACATTACTGACTGACAAAAACAACTTCTCTGCAGAGGTTTCCTGATAACTTGGGGTGGGTTTGGGGTTTTGCACATGGTTAGAATATGATGGAGTGAATAAGAAGATCCAAGCGCTTTCTTCGCTCTGCCTCTTTCATATGAAATGAGATGGGAAATTCCGTTGTAGTGATGTGGTGGCGCACTCGCGGGGAAACGATATTACTCATGCTCTGAGTGCGTAAGCAAGTCTAAGCTGACGGCCAGACTATGATGTGGCCCCTGAGTGCATTCAAAGTGTCCCACTGCGAGAACTGAGGACATGGAAAAGTGACTTTAAGAGAACTAATAGGGTTGGTGTGTCGCCAGTGAGAGCTGCGGGGTTGAAGTTTGTCTTGCGCACATGCTTGCAATCAGAGGAGGTACATAAGGGAAAATGCGGTAAGACAGGTACCACAAAGCCTTTCACGAAAAACCTACAGCTGTGACGATAAACATCTGCAAGCCAATATCACCTGCGGTATGTGACGTGACTTCGAGATTCTAATGAAGACCTTGAGGTCTAATCCTTGTGAAGTGATTACTGACATTAATGTAAATGACTGGCATGAGCAACTAAATTAAAATAAGTGAAACTGCACACTGAATGTCAAATCTTTTCTTGAGATGTCATGGTAACAGAACAACGTGCACTGCTCACACTGATTTATAATCTGACATTGACTCTAGATGGAGACTTTTAAGAATGCATAACTCAGTACACTGCAACATAAAGATATGAATAACTTTGTCATATACATTCATTTGCATAGTTACAAAAAAACACTGTATACCCTATGCAGCCAACATGACAAGGAATTACACTTCAGCACATTCTTATCTGATGCTTGAGGTTGAGAATGTGGGCTGCTCATATAAAGATAGACTGTGGAAATATAGAGACTGAAATCACAGCCCTGCTATATCACCACTGCACACTTGAGAAATATGTTCAAAGCCTTGTATGTTTTATCATGCACACCCAAGCAAGCTTAATGATCAGTAAACATCAGCTTGAATTTCAGCTCCCCAATGTCTTTGTTCTTAGCCTTTGCAATCCAAGGACCCCCATTGTCAAAGTTAATATTTGAAGGCCCCCCTACACAGGCGAGGGTTCTTCCTCTTGTTCTTCTGCTGAAATGATGAGGATGCTTGTTTTCAAACTTTTTTTTTTTTTTTAATTAACAGTAATTAGGGATATCAATGCATTAAAATAACATTCATTGACACACAGATTCTCTAAATGAAGGAATGAAAACAACAACATATTCATGAGGATGAGTTTTGTTTTCTAAGTTTGTAAACTGGTGGTGAGCTCTGCAGTGTGTAAACCACTGAACATATTCATATTTTATTTGTTAAGTAATTATGAAGATATCTTGAGGGCACCTTAAAAGTTAACTGAGGCCCCCCATTGGGCCTCAGCCCTCCAGTAGAGAACTATATTGATGATCTAAGCATGTTTTGATGTGCATGATTAAATCCATAAGACTTGAAATCTAATTTCCTCATAAAGAAACTTTGTGACATGACATGAAGCAATTTACTGACTGCATTAAATTACTGCATAACTAAAGCCACTGAATATAACAAGGGCATGTGGGCCCTTTCCAAGCATTTCCTAATACTTTTCCACAGCAGACAATGCACTTTTATCTTTCCTGCGAGTGTTTTTACAATGAAAACTGTTCCAGCAGTAACATACACATGCCAAAGTAACAAAGACACTACAAGCCTCATGTTCCTCATGGAAAGCTGAAGCCTCTTGGGTTGCACTGTTCTCAGCTGGGCACAATACAACCCATGGAGCGGGCGGGAGTGAAATAAGAGCATTGGAATGCGGAACCGGTGGGAACTGTAACTGGTAAAGGAAGCTATTACGAATGAGGCAGTTCATCGTCATTAACTCCACTGACTTTCCATGTTCATAGCAAGAGGACAAATGAGTCAAAGTTTGGAACATTCTTCACCACAGAATATACACAGGAGACGTCACACATATGCTGTATGTTAACATGAAGATATTAAGCAAGTAAATGTGAATATTCTTACTTTTATCCGCGTTTATTCCATTAATAAGAGTGGCGATCAATAGAGTAATCCAATAGATGCAACGCATCATAGCACCGGAATCCATTGAACTTTATATTGAAATCCCACAGCGATTTCAAAAGATTAAAAGCCACAAATGGGTTTCTAGCATAGCAAAAGCTGCCCGTGTGAATGAACCACCCCAAACTTTCAGTCTTGTTTTAATAGCGCCCACACCCACGCGCTGGGTTCAGCTCCTCTATGAGTCATTTCCTACTGTAGTCTACTGAGATTCTGTGGCTGTCTCTCCAAAAGCCTGTGGTGCTTCCTATGTAGACAGCGTTTAGGGCATCCCTGTGAACTAAAATTAGGGTTGGGATTCGACAACTTTTACCAATAATTTATTATTGTTTGTTATTAGTTCTTACTAGCTTACTTATTAGCCTACTGTTTACATCCCACTAGCCTGTTTCCTAGATTTTTTGAGCCTGTAAAGACACCGAGCTTGTTTTTTAGTGAATCAAAACCGTACTTCTTGACCATGGTAATCCGACTTTTACGAGCCGATTATATTTAGTGAGTCATACTCATACAACGCTTCTGATTCCAAAACGAATGACGCCGAGTCGATTCTTTTTAGTGAATCATAACCGTACTGCTTGACCATGGTAATCCGACTTTTACGAGCCGATTATATTTAGTGAGTCATATTCATACAGAGCGTCGGATTCCAGAACGAATGACGCCGAGTCGATTCTTTTTAGTGAATCAAAAACATTTAGCGCAACCGACCAGTCATTTTCTCCGCAAATTAATCGGTTCTATTTAGTGAATCAAAAACATTTAGCGCAACCGACCAGTCATTTTCTCCGCAAATTAATCGGTTCTATTTAGTGAATCAAAACATTTAGCGCAACCAACCAGTCATTTTCTCCGCAAATTAATCGGTTCTATTTAGTGAATCAAAAACATTTATGAATCATTCGCAGTTGTTGTTACTGAACTAATCAGAATGCATTCTTTATTGAATTCGTTCAATATGAGGAAGCAGTATACTTAATTTAACATTTTTAAACTAAGTAACAGACTGCTTCCTCAAAAGTAACCGTTAAAGTAGCTGTGCTCGTTCAAAGTTGTCTTTAATAATGTTCTCAAAACGTTACCACAATTACATCGTTCATGGAAGTTTTTTTCTTTCTTTCCCTGAAACATTTTAGTTGGAAGTTCAGCTAATATTTTTAAATGTTACTACTTATTTCAAAATGTTAGTTAAACTTTCAATTTTATTATTTTATAAAGAAAAAACGTTTTTAAAACTTTTTTTTAAATTGACGTTTTGAACATCCAGAAATAACGTTTTCATAAGATTAGCAAAACGATCGTTTGCTGGGAAGGCAGCTTGCTAGGTTTTGAAACACGGCCACTGAATATCTGTATTCACAGCACGACGAGTAGGAAACCATCAATGATGATAGAGACGTACAACACACAGCGTGTTTTCTCGAAGTTTCGTTTTTACTTTCAAGAGGTACATTTACGTGAAAGAGTAACCAATTCTCTATTAATAGGAAATATCCGCGATTATAATATTGGGGATCTTACAGACGTATTTGATGTCAGACTTACCAAGAAAAATAACTTAAAGGAATAAACGTTTAAACGAAGACAACGTGTGAAAAATAAGTACTTTCTGTAAAAACACAAACGAGAGACCCCAGTCTCCCCGTGCAAAGTATGTTTGGGCAAAATAAGCACATTAAAGTCACCCCACCCAACTACGTAATTCACTGTCTCTGGTCCAAGGGAGCAAACAACAGTTCAGTGTTTGGCAGACTCACACAACTGAGACTGAGGAAAAGCAGCAAGACAGTTATTAATACGACCAGAACAGCAAGACCATGGGTGTGGGGAATAACATAAGGTCAATTGCGCAATTTAATGGAAAAGATTTACATATACATTCCGGGCAAAAATTTGCAAGAAGAAGAAGAAAAAAAAAAAACACATGGTAGGTTTTTTTTTCTCCCAAGCGCTGCTTCTCCTGTGATCCTCTTCTAATGCCTAATCATATGCAACTATGCATATCTAAACCATCTGAAGTTACTAAAGACACATGCATTGTGGAAATGGGATTGTATTGGCAGAAAGCATATGACACTTGGAAAGCACTTAGTCCAGTTTCATCTTTTTATACCAAGTACATCACTGTTAAAATGAAAACTCAGCTTCATCTAGCCAATCAATCTTCATTGCAAAATCACAACAAAAAAAACTATACAATAGCTTTAACTGCTAAAGGAAAACAATTGCTTAAACATTGCGTAATGACTCCAAATGATTTGTCTAGGTTGACATCAAAGCAAAGAGCTGAGTTCACAAATACTTGTATCCAGTTTTTATTTTTCAAGGAAATTGTGCAATAGTTATTGACATGTTGGTGATATATCTGGTATGAGTGTTTGGGGATATATGGTACCTGTCTAAAGCGGAATCAGTTGAGACAAATTTTCTTTTGCATGAATATTTCTTGGTCTCAGAGCTGATCTGTGTTTTGTCTTTTTGAAGTCACTGCACCACCACCTCTGTTTCTAATTCTGCAGCTCTCCTCTTTCCACCCAGTACCCATCACATCTGTTCATTACTAACTTTAAGGGGTTCAATAACATTGAGTGTCACCATAGAAACTGACTGACAGACTAACTACATTACTGGATAGAGTTACTCTATGACTCAAACGGATAAGGCCATAATTGTCAAAACAAAACATTCTCTGTTAACTTTAAAAGTCTGTCATATTCTGTGGGGTTATGACATTTATGATATTTAGAAATCGGAACAAATACAGTCTTTTTTTTTCATGGTGATTCAAAATTGCAAGTATAAAACAGAAAAAGTAAGAGAAAAAAAACTCAATGGATTCCTCTGCAATGAAGGAGCACTGCTTGTGTGCTATAGACCATGACTACTTCACAACTGTTTCCATTCTGTCACTGTCTGTTTGGTCACTAGCACCACCTATCACAGATGGGTGAAAGTGGCCCTTTAGAGCATTTTAAAATACCACAGCATGGTAATCCTGTGCTTCAAGACCACTTTTATCCCTTCTTTTCTCATCTACTGTTTTCAGTCCATCAAGAAGCCCACGCTAAATTAGGTGATGTAGATGCGGTGGAAGTCATTTGCTCCGAATGCAGCATTGCATTTGGGGCACTTCCTCTGGCGAGTGTCATAGCGAGTCTTCAAGCATTCATAGCAGAAGACGTGGAAACACTTGGTGAGGACAGTCTCCTTATCTCGCGTATTACAACAGGGACATCGCAATTTAGCCTAGAATGGAGACAACAGTCAGGTCAGGCACAAATAATACACACTTATAAAGCTACTCAACCAGTCAAAAGTTTGAAATACTTCATAAAACGAAATGCACACATGGGAACTCCTTTATAT
>RJVU01067793.1:4962687-5007956 GCA_003731715.1 Anabarilius grahami | reverse complement strand
AAAAAAAATGTTTATACATATTTTGTATATATATATATACACACATTATATATATATATATATATATATATATATACACACATACATATACACACACAGGTTTGTTTTTGTGAATTGTAGGGACATTCCATAGGTGTAATGGTTTTTATACTGTACAAACTGTATTTTCAATCACCCTACACTACCCATCACAGAAAACTGCAAAATTTTTACTTTCTCAAAAAAACTCATTCTGTATGATTTATAAGCCTTTTGAAAAATGGGGACATGGGGTAATGTATTCATAAGTCACCCTCTCCTTGTAATACCGATGTCATACCCATGTCATTATACAAATTTGTGTCTTGATATGTCACAAAAACGCACACACACACATACATACATACATAAATATATATTTATATATATATATACACACACACACACACACACATACATACATATATATATATATATATATATATATATATATATATATACACATATTTTACTTTTGATCAATTTAATGCATCTTTGCTGAATAAAAGTGACTCCTATTGACCCCAGTATAAAGAACGAGTAGGTAGTGTCTCTAAAATTTTGACTGGTTGTCTACATAAAAGAATCTTTGAAAAGTCAATCTTCACCTTATACTGATTAATTTCTTCTTGCAGAATCTCATCAGCATCTGTGTACACCTCAACTTTCTTCTGTTTCTCCAGCTTACGCCGCAGCCTGGACAAGTCCTCCTGAAAAAAACAGCATAATAGAAAAGTTTCAAACACCGTTCCAACTCATTTGTATCCCAAACAACATGCTTCTAAAACATACGTGCCCATGTACCTGTGCTTTCTTGAGGTTGGCGCTCTCCCTTTCACGGGCAGTGCGGTTGTCTAGTACTGAGGCTTGGATTTCCCTCAACTTGGTCTGAGTGTGTTCCAGCTGCACTTTAAGGTCCTCGGCCAACTGGGCCGCCTCCACCGCCTGAGCCATCGTGCAGAAAAACCAGCATTAAACACATCTGGAAATACATGCTAAATTGCTGGCTAAGCTGAGTCATGGTTGTCATAGACATCAGAACAGAGGTGGGCGACTGTGATCTTTCCGGTTTTACCTTGCGCTTGTTGAGCTCCAGTGCTTGAGTGCGCAGCGCCAGCTCTTTCTCCAGAGCGGCCAGTGTGCTCTGCAGGACACCCTCCTTCTCTTCTAGTTTCTGCACTACCAGCAGCTGAGCGTCCACCTGGGAAGGGCAGTAAAAAGAGCAGATGATACAACTACATCATTATTGCAAAAACAGAAGTTGTTAAACATTACATGCAGATTTACTGCCTCAAAATGGAAAAGCCCATCAATTTAAGCTTTCATTCTAGCAGGGATGGCTATCAACCAACTAGTTAATTCATTAATCTAGATTTTTGCTTTATTTTTTAGTGGCGGTAATTCAAACTTTTTAAGGATATTTTTGAAGTGCAGATTTGTATATTAATGGATAGTTTATGACAATTTTCCCATGATTTACTCACCCTCCTAGGTGTATATGACTATCTTCTTTCAGGCGAACACAATTGGAGATACATTAAAAAATATCCGGGTTCTTCCAAGCATTATAATGGTAGAGAACAGGGGGTGTTTTTTGAAGCCCAAAAAAAATGCTTCCATCCATCATAAATATAATCAATAGACGAGCACAATTGGAGATATATTTAAAAATATTCTTGCTCTTCCAAGCATTATGATGGTAAAGAATGGGGGGGGGGTTGAAGACCCCCAAAAAATGCATCAATCCATCATAAATATAATCAATATGGCTCCAGGGGGTTAATAAAGGTCTTCTGAAGTGAAATGATGGGTTTTTGTAAGAAAAACATCCATATTTAAACTTTATCTATAATAACTAGCTTTCGGCAGGCGGCCATACGCATCGATTTGCAGCTGAAGAGTAACCCCTGACTCAACACATGGCGCACTGACGAACACGGAATCTCAAGAGGATAGAGCAAAACAAAACACCAGTCGCGAATTAGAAGTCTATAAAGGAGAAATTTTAAAGAGAAATGTCCGAGGATTTTCATATAAGAGAAGAGGAGATAGTGTTTGTTGCACATCCCTATTTGTTTAAACCACGAGAGGCGTCTAAGCTTATGCTACTCCTACATCCTGCGTCATACGTTGAGTCAGGAATTACTCATTTGACGCAAGTCAACTTGTGCAGTATGTTTAGTTCGGTCGTCTGGCAGAAGCTCGTTATTTTGGTTTATAAAGTTTTAAATGTGGATATTTTTCTTACAAAAATCCATCGATTCGCTTCAGAAGGCCTTTATTAACCCCCTGGAGCCGTATGGATTACATTAATGATGGATGGACGCATTTTTGGGCTTCAAAACACGCCCAAATTAAAAAGTTTGGGCGTTCACTACCATTAAAAAGCTTGGAAGAGCCAGGATATTTTTAAATATTTTTCAACTTAAAAAAAAAAAAAAAATGTGGAGACCTCCGTTGACAGCTATGCACAAGAACGGTAAACAGCCCCCAAAAAATCAAGTGATGAAAATAACAAAGATCCAGTCCAATTATATAGGGCCAATTTTACATGGACAGCATCTGAAAGCTGAAAAATGTGCCTGCAGTAAGAAGGCAACAAAGCATGTCTGAATCCTACTGTTATGTCACATCCTGTTTACTAAGATACCTTCAGATACCTTTGCTACCTATGATATCCAACTATTCTTTGCGTTCAATTTCGTGACAGCTGAAGTAAAAAATAAAAAGGCATCTGAAAGTTGCAGTTGGTGGTCAGTTTGTGTGTAAAAATATGTTTTTGAACAACCTTTTCCACTTTTGGTGTTATTTCTAGTGAGAAATTAATATTGTGGTAATTAAATGTTTGCTTAGTTATGACCAAAGCTATCTCTATTTGGTTGGAGATGATTAAACCATTATGCTGCTTCAGAAGCCTGTACAAAATCAGTTCTTGAAGGTACCTTTGTGTCTGCCTGACGGGGCAGCAAGGCAAGTTAGCTCCCTTAGTTTTTCAGATGCAGCCATAGTCAACTAGTTTTTCATAAAACCCACCGACTAGTAGATTATGATTAGATTTTTTTTTTGCACATCAGTAAATTCTTGTCTGGGTTCATGGTGATTGTATGAGGAAATGTTTGTTTGTTTGTCTGTTTTTTTGCACACCTGGGTTTTGAATGTGAGCACTTGGTCTGCCAGCTCCTCTTTTTCCTCCCGTAGAAGCTTGTAAATCTGGTTGGATTTGATTCTCTCACTCATTAGTTTGAAGTTGGCATCGTCTTTCTCTCTGAGCTGCTGCATGAGCCTGCTGTTCTGCTCCTGCATGTCTTCAAACGCCTGTCCAGTCACATCCATCTCGCTCAGCAGAGCCTCTTCCTCCTGAAAGGTCCACATGGGCACAGTCACTTCAAAGCTACAGAGGTTGTTGATCTAGAAAGAATCTAAAATAATTGTTTAAAATAACTTGGTTCAGCGACTAGACACACCACCTGTTTAGTAGCAGCCAGTTTTTTCTGCAAGTGTTCGATGGTCTCCTCGGCCACACGGATCTTGCGGAGGGCATCTTCATCTGCCAGCTTTTTGCTTTCTTTTCTTTCCCTCTCCTCCAATTCCCGCACCCGCTGCCTCAACTCTTCCACCTGCCAGACAATGTAGGTATTAGCATTAAGAGAAGGACCACCCAAAGTGAACTGCATGTTAATGGTTTTGCCTCACAGAAAGACACAGAGGCTGAGTGGGATCACGTACCTCTGCTTTGGACTTCTTTTCTGCGGCCATAAGTTGCACTTTATCTCGCTGCTCCTTTGGGGCTGATTTGTACATGTCTAGCAGTAGTTTCATTTCCTTCTGAGACTCCTGAGCTTTTCTGTTGACATAACACAATTTATGTGTGGGTAAGGTGACTCAGATCTGAAGTTCATTAAATGCATTTGAATGGCATTTAAAAGACGATATTATAGCTGCCCAAAATAAAACACATTAAAATACAACACAAAGTGTCCAAATGCTTTTTGTTTTCATTTGAAATAGTAGGTTTTATTATTTATAAAAAGAATATGTCACTTGCTTTGATATTTTGTTATGTAATGCAATTAATTTTTTAGGTGAGACTAAATACTTGGGGCCACTGCATATTAATTAAGATTGTCCATTTATATTCAGCATGATTCAGATATAAGCAGATAATAATATGAGTCAAGCAGCATTGAGAATCATAATTTAGGCTGAAAGATGAGACGTACTTGAGCTCTCCTCTCAGCATCTTCAGCGCATCAGAGTCCTTCCTCTTCAGCTCGTCACTGCGCTGTCTCTCCCGCTCTCTTTCTCGCTCCCTCTCTCTCTCCGCCTCCCTCTCTCTCTCCCGTGCCCGTTGCCTTTCCAGCTCTCTCCTTCTCTCTTCCTCCTCCTCCTGGTCATCATCTTCTTCTTTCTTAACCTCAAGTCCTCCATCACCCACGCTTTCTTCCAACATCAGCGCACCTGTATCTCCACTCTGGCACTTCAACTGAAAAACAACAGGAGTAGAACAATATTTAGTGAAAATTCAATTACTTTGATGAAAGGAACAGCTCATATATACAATAACATAAGTGCACTGAATGGTGTATTAGCTAGTAAAATATTTTTTTTGGGGGGGGGGAGATAATGTATGCCTCTTTTCCCTTTTTGTTTGACAAATCTTCAAAAAATAATTTATTTTACATTTAGAAAACAATTTTTAAAGTGAATTACAAATGAAGAAAACAATATAATGTAAAAAAAAAAAAAAAAAAAAAANATTAAAAAAAAAAAAAAAAAAAAAAAATGTAATAATAATTGAATAAAGGGGGAAGATGGGGTGGATGTCACTTTTGGCCACTACTGTATTAGTGTTGTCATGATATTGGAATTTCTTCATAGAATACTTTGCAAAATATCGATATTCAATATCATTTTCAATGCAATGAGTATTGAAAACTGCCATATATACTGCCATAAAGATATTTTTTTATTATCTCATATTTTTTTGATAATGTGGGTAATTTGGTTGCAATAGCTTACAGACAGCACAGGGAGGCTTTATTTAAAAATTTGAACTAAATTTACATAAAAGGACAAGTAAACGGTCAGTAATAAAATAAGAACACATTTTTAAAAATTGCAAACGATAGCACAAATAAATACAACAGAATAAAGAGACAAATGAAAAAAACGGCTTTATGTTTTTCAGGTGAGTCTAACAGTAGTATTCGGGTAATAAATACTAGGGATGTAACGATATTGACGATATCGCGCTATCGCGGTGGTAAACGTGTCTCGATATCGTCGTGGTTGGGTTACAATATTAAAAGGACAGGTGTCCGTCAAAAAGCAAGAGGAATAAACACAGTCCCGCGGAACAAATCATTGTTAACTACATAGACCACGATCCTTTGCGCTGCGTCGTCACAACAACCGTTGTTAAGCCAATAGGATTGCACGCTGCACGCTGTCCACACAAGCTCACAGCAAGCCAGCATGGCCGACAGCGATACTTGTAAGGATGAAAACAATAAAAAAAAACGAAGATGAGATTGTGCCAGCCCCTGCAGCTTTTAAATCAGATGTCTGGAAACATTTTGGTTTCGCCGTGTCAAAAAACGCAAAAGGAGAGAAGGTGGTGGACAGTGGTGGACAGACAATTTTCTTTCTAAAGAAAAACTTGAACATTAGCTAAAGGATAGTTCAGTGTTTTTCAGAAGGCTTTTTGCCAGACTGTTTAAGGATTTTTTTTACTGTTTTTTTTTTTCTTCTCCCTTGCAATGTAGATATTTTGATCTTTCTGATGAAAAACGTGAACATAAGCTAAATGATAGGTCAGTGTTTTTTTAAAAGGCTTTTTGACTGACTATTTTATTTAAGTTTAAGTTATGTTTCTAAATACCAGTTTTAAAAGGCTGCTTTTATTTGCCTTGCACATTTAAACCTGACTTAACTTGATCTTTGTTTGCACTTAAAGGGAATTCCCTATTGTTTACAATTGTTCTAGTTGCTTCTTAACTTGAACATTGCACAGAAGAATCAGTTATGCAACCAAATATTACTATACAGAATATCGATGTTCCTGACTACAACTTGCACTTTAAAAGCACTATGTGATCAGCGTTTTATGTTGTCATGGATCCATAAATACAATAATAAATTGCCTGTTGACTGGTAAAAGCAGAATAAATGTCAGTATTTTTTCGCTATTATCATCACAAACACTATCGGGAGCTATTTAACAATAGAGCTAATAAATATCGTACCGTGAGGTCAATATCGAAATTGTATCGTACCGTGAGATTTTGATATCGTTACATCCCTAATAAATACTACAAAAATTAAACAAATGTAAAATAATACTGGATAGTCTTCAATGTAAAAATTAAATACAAATTAATGCTCACAATTAAATATACAAAGGTTATTCAGTTCAGAGCAAAAAGTGGCTTTCTCTGTGTCTTTTGTTCTCTGATTAACATGACGGACAGCAGCAGTTATATTAGGCTGCTCTCACTGCAAGTACTAATGCACAGATCCAATATACTGTTACACAACATGCGTTTTCTTTCTCAATTATTTACATCACTTGTCTAATAAAACATGTAATATATTAAAGCGTCTTTGGTGTTTCCATGGTTTCTACAGCATAAAACTGGAAATCGAGGGTAATGCGGGTATGATGTCATTGATAGGCGATGCACGGACACGTGTCCTGGTTAAAATCACTTATTTCTCTGGATTTAAACATTCTTGGAAACATCTGGGATAACGTAAGTACACAAGCCAACAAAATATATAACCTTGTTCTAGTGGATTTTGGATATTTGAATCCAAAAATTTTACATATTTTACATAAGCGCAATAAGTCATGAAAAATAACTAAATTTTGTACTCAAGTCTTTATGTGCTGTCTCTCAAATAGCTCTCTCTCTCTCCATCCATCCATCCATCCATATTTATATTTATATATATATATATATTTATGTGCTGAGGAGAGAGAGATGTATATGTGTGTGTATGTGTTATAAAATATTATTGTAATTGAATGTTTCCACAGAAAATTCTGTGATTGTGGGAAATCATAAAACTGTCAACGAAGACCAGCATGAGCAATACCTTGTTTATTTCCATCTGTGTCTCACGTAGTTTCCTCTTATATCTCTGAACATCCCCTTTCAGCTGATGATTATGGTTCTGCAGACTGCTGATTAAATGTCTCATTTCTCTGTTTATTGGGCCTGAAAGAAAAAGAAAAGAGAGAAAGAGAGAGAGAGATGGTGATGCTGATAGTCATTCAAATACAATAACAGACATCTCAGTTTATGATGCAGAGATAAAAATTGAACACCAGCCAAAACTGAACAATCAGAGAAGTGATGACAGGATACACCACCCCCATAGACTTCCTCGCTGCAGCCATGGTTACTGTAAAACAAATGGGCCTTGGGAAATTCACCACTAAGGAATCCCACCTCGCCCACAGGGCATGACAACGAAAAGAAAAAAGGAAAATGACTTGTACAAGTGGCGTTACCTGCTTGCTCATTGGCTGCAAGATTCTGTTCAAACTCTATCCGTAGCATTTCATACTCCTTGCGCACCTGGGCCAGAGTGTCCTCTAGCTGGATGACCTCAGTGCGTAACTTCTTCTGAAGAGACAACTCATCACTCTACAAACAGAAAAGAGAAAGACATTCAAACAATCACAAAAAAACATGTTCAGATATGACTACCAGCAATCATTCCTGTCCCATCATCCCTCTCACCTCCATGTGCTCTATCTGCCGCAGATGAGCATTTTTGGCTGTAAGCAGAAGAGCTCTGGCTTCATCCAACTGGGTTTTCACACTCAAAGACTCATTGTACAGCAGAGAAAACTGTGATTGGAGGCACTTGTACTCTGGCGTCTCCTTCAACACTTCCTCTGGTATATTCCTCAGATCCATCTACAAAGGGATGTGGAGGTCAGTATTACCAGTCATAAAAAAAACCTAATTTGTTTTTGTACGCTCATTGAACTCTACCACCTTTAGTTTCTCGCTCTCCCGAACAGCTTCCTGTAACTCTTGCTGCAGTTTCTCAAGCTCTGCCATGCGGCTATTAGCAAGTTCCTGGTTCTGCTCTAATTCGGCATTCAGAGATTCAAACTGAGAGTAGAGAAATACTCATTACACAAACTGACGTACAAATCACATATTAGAATCAGATCTACATCATTCCAAGAAATATTTCACACAATCACACAAGTGTTGTTATGGTTAACTAAGACTAAAACGAACATAAATCGTTTTAGATAACTGTAATAAAGCAGAAATAAAGTAAACCAAAATATAAATATTAGATGAAAAACTAGAAATGTTGCTTTGCCAACTAACTGAAATAAATAAGTTGAAGTACTTAAATTACTAAAACTGACAAATAAAAGCTAAATAAAAATATAAATAAAAAATAAAAACAAAATCACATAAAGTTAATAAGACTTTAAAATTATAAAGAAAACAAAAAATATTTGTTAATTTATTAATAAATACTACAGTAGTATATAAATAATACTAAACATTGTTTCACACTTTACCTTTTGTATACTGAGAGTGATTTGACCACCTGGTAACCCACCAGAACTGCCCGTGGCATGGTAACCGGAATTAAGCTGATTTTGGATGGGGGGAGGGGGGAGACATTCAAGAAATTGATAAATAACAGAATCGTATCTTTAGTAATACTCATATTCCAACTATAAACAGATAAAATGTGGTCAACTGTGTCTACTGTGAATGATGCAACAAGACAACTAGCACAATCTCCTGCAGTACAATTTCCTTTCTCACAGGAAGTACTGATAGAGGAGCAAACAGCACATATTACATTGGTTACTATGAAGGATCAAAAATGGCAAAGAAATAGATTGCATGAAAACTGAAAATGTATGTTTTAATTAAAATTTTGGGAAGTTAAATAAAATAAATTGCTCATTATTAAACATGATGAAACAGAGGTGAAGAGAAAGCTGACCTGCTCCAGAGCTTCTGCAAGGTGTTTATTCAGCTTCTGCTCTCTCTTACGGAGTTTTTCGATGTCCCACTGTAGATCCTCCACAGCCGTTTCCATTTCAGACACTTTTGTCTCAGAACTCGTAACTTTGTCAACCAGTTCATTATACTGTGGAAGCAAAGACTGGACTTAAGGACAGCTAATGGTTTACCATTTCGTTCCCTCGATTTGCTAAATTGTGCGCACGATTTAGCCTACTATTTTTTGTTCAAAAGTTTGGGGTCGGTAAGATTGAAAAAAAAATAATTTTGTAAGAAGTCTCTTATGCTCAACAAGGCTGCATTTACTTGAAAAGTACAGTAAGAACAGTAATATTATTACTTTCTCAGCAGACGTTACTGTATTTTCAGCAACCATTCTTAGTGTCAAAATGATCTTTCAGAAATCATTCTAATATTCTGATTTGGTGCTCAAGAAATATTTTTTTTATTATTATCAATATTGTATTGCATAATATTTTTGTGAAAACCAAGATATATTATTTTAGGATTCTTTGATGAATAAAAAGTAAAAAAATGCAATTATTTGAAACTATTTTATTTTAACAATATGATCAATTTAATGTTTCCTTGCTGAACGAAAGTTTTAATTTCTTTAAAAAAAACAAAACAAAACAAAAAAACTTACTGACCCCAAACTTTTCAATGATAATGTATAACTTAGTTCATATATATACAATTTGGTCAAACAAAATTATGCTAACAGATACCTCTAATGACATTTTGTGGTGTTTCCCTTGAAGGGAGGAAGCAAGGTCTTGCAGTCGATTATTTTCCTCTAGAAGTGTGCGGTTTGTGGCAATTATCTCTCGCTGACTGTCATCTTCACACACTGATAAGAATAAAGTCCAAGAGCACAAGTTTAGTGTTTGCTCATACAGTGATCAAACTAAAACTTTCAGATACTTTTTTCTGTAAAAAACATTTTGTGCTTTGAAAATCACACCAAATGAGCTCTTAATTTACCAGCTGACTCCACTCTAGTACACAGCTCGTCAATGCTGCTATGCAGGCGGTCAAAGATACAGACCATGCAGGCCACAGCACCCTTGCTGAACTGCATCCTGTCCTGTAGCTGCAGCGTGAGCTCCTCCTCACTGCTGTTATCCAGAGTGGCCAGGAAAGCCTTTGCACTCTCACTGAGAGGTGGTGGAGGTGGAGAGGCTATAAAACAGATCAAATACAACATGAATGTGAATGGTAAAAGCTGCTATGGGCAGGTTCTATGTGGCCTAGCAGCTAATAGACACTAGATGGATTATAGTTTATTATATTATATTTGTGGTCTTATTAACTCTGGAAAACCTAACATATGAAATAATAGTCAGAATTTATTATTATAAGTTTATTAAACTTTTAGACAAAAGATTTTATATGACAAATGTATTATAGTTATTCAATACATACAATTAGAAAATCTGAATTAGTACAATTACAACTGCATAAATAATGCTGAAATTAATTATTTAAAAATAACATTTTGAATCTAGAAATATGATTAAAAAAAATAAAACAATACTTTTAAATATGAAACTAAAAGCAGCTGATTCATTCATTAAGGAAATCGCTGTGTAATGCTCAGAAACGCAAAACAGTTCTGTAATGGATTTGTTCTGAACTATTTTTGTTGCAGAAAGAGCAAAAATTTTTATCTAAAAGGTAAGTCATGTAATATTAAGTTATTGTTTATTGAACGTTTGTATAAAATCTATATCACGTTTGCAATCATGCTCATATTCTTGAAAATATCTCTCTTGCTCAAGTTAATTTTGGTGATCCCTCATTGATTTCTGCCCCAGCACAACAGCAATAAAAGAAATCAAAATAGAAATAAGTTATTGATTGCATTTGAAGCAGGAAGTATTAAATCCAATCACATTAATGATCCTAATCAGACAATGCACTGGCAATTTAGTGATATCCCAGCATTTGTGGCCCTGATCGGTCTTGAGATAAAATCCAGAGTTTTCTTAGTCTGAGACTGAGACGAAACAGAGTACAAATGTAGTCGAGACCAAAACCTTCAAAAAGTATATATTTAAATAAAATATATTATATATATTTTTTTTTCCTTGAGACCAAGACCGGACAACAACACTAATATAAACTATGAATAAATGCTTTATTTTACATATTTCATGTGCTAAGTGCATTGGAGTCTAACTCCTAGTATATTTACCGGGAATTCCATCCTCCACTGGTTTATCAGTCGGCTTCTCTACAGAGTCAGGCAGCTGCTGTTGCTGCTCTTGCTCCTGTGTCAGTTCCTTTTCTTGCACTGGTTGTTGTGGTTCTTCTTCCACCCCCTCAGCTGAAGGTGGAGGCTGGGGGAGGCCATCCTCCCCTTCCATTGGAGCTGGCAAAGGAGCAGAAGGTTCAGGAGCAGGTGTTGGAGCTGCAGCGGGAACAGGGACGTCTGCCGGAACAGGAGGGGTGACAGGGGTCTGGACAGGTGCTGGAGCATCCTTGGGCTCCACATGCTGCAGCAATTCATGGATATTTTCCTCGAGCTGTGAAAACAGAGTTCAAATAAGTCCTTATAATATTACTATTATCTGTTATAAAATATGTCACATGAGGAATGTATATTTTGTTTTGCTACTCATTTTATGTGCTAAAGCAGTATCATCACAAAAATGAGTACAGCAAATGAGTATAGCATTGGAAGAAAAGAAGAGTGGTGAACCTGAGTCCAACAGCGGTTGACAATAAGCAGCGTGGTGTCATCAGTGGCCTGCCTCTTCTCCAGCTTCTCAATCTTCTCCCTCAACTCATCCTCCAAAGCCTGCCTCTGCTCAAGGCGTTCGCAGAGCTTCTTGTTCTTGAATTGAATGACCTTCATGTCCATCTCCTCCTGCACAAAACAAATTTGGGGCAAAATTACAGAAGCTCCATACAACAATGTGGAGAAGTCAATCTTATCTACAAACGTTTAAAAGGTTATGACAGGATGTTTAAAACACTACAAATAAAAAGTATGTGGGCAGACTTATTCAGTAAAGATTGATCAAAAGTGACATGTTGAACAAAATGTTACAAAAGATTTCTATTTCAAATAAATGCTGTACTTTTGAATTTTCTATTCATCAAAGAACCCTGAAAAAAAAGTATCACGCTTTCCATAAAAATATTACGCAGCAGTGTTTAAACTGTTTAAAGGGGACCTATAATGCCCCTTTTAAGAGATGTAATATAAGTCTCTGGTGTCCCCAGAATGTGTCTGTGAAGTTTCAGCTCAAAATACCCCACAGATCATTTATTATAGCTTGTCAAATTTGCCCCTATTTGGGTGTGAGCAAAACACGCTGTTTTTGGGTGTGTCACTTTAAATGCAAATGAGCTGCTATTCTCGGCCTGCTTTCAAAAAGAGGGCGGAGCTTTAACAGCTCTTGCTTCGGTTGCTCAACAACAATAAAGCTGGAGGATCTCACGCAGCCAAAATGACGATTGTCAGTAATGGTGTTCAGCCTTACATTGTTCAAACTGGAGTTGGACACTGATGGAGAGACTCAAGAAGTTACAATTTTTAGAACGCATCTGGGGTCTCATTTATAAAGCGTGGGCTGGAAACGTGTGTACGCCAGTTCCCACGCAAAGGTTGTGATCTATAAAAAACAAACTTGACGGGAGAATGTGCGCACCTTTAAGCACATTCTGGAGACAGAGCAGTTTGGCGACACTGATGGTGAGCTAAGGGACTGACGGCAGATTTACATTTACATTTACATTTATGCATTTGGCAGACGCTTTTATCCAAAGCGACTTACATTGCATTATACTATACATTTGTATCTGAGTATGTGCAATCCCTGGGATTGAACCCATGACCTTGGCATTGCTAGTGCCATGCTCTAACCACTGAGCTACAGGAAAGCTCCAGATGAAGGAAAACCACTTAAAATCCTCATTATGAGTCATAATCATAAATACAGTTCATGTTCACAATAACAGTTTAAATAAATAAAATTATTTAAACTCGCGTGGAAACACGTTTTCATTTGATAAACATTTACATTAATATTGCACTTTCACTATTGCCGATAAGCACTGAAATTACATTACGCAGAAGTTAAACAAACGCGAAATAAATTCAGATAGTAGATGTGCTACTTTCGATCACTTTTCCAGTGACACGCTGTTTTAATGACAGCGAGGAGCGCTGGGAGCACAATAATTCCTCTTTAAACTAAACTGCAGATGTTATGACAAAATATTTTAGCGAGAATGAAGATCAGTGATGCACACTTAACTTCGATATTATGGAAGACACTGCTGGATTCGGTGGTCGAACGGTCCGTTGTCCAGTTTGAATAGTTCCAATGATAATAGCTTACTGTATAACCGCAGCTGCAGGAGGTGTTGATGTCGTGTGAAGGATCTTCAAACAATTACCATTTGAAGGATATAATATGAGGAAAACGGTAAGATTTGCATGTTTTCTTTTTAAAATACTTTGTCAGAGACGCGCCGAGACAGACGATTACACTGCAATAAATGAGTAGGCCTATCTGTTTCCACTAGAAATAGCCTATAAACTTCCTAAAAGATATGTTCACCTTATCAGCAAAACTGCATAAATTTGATTTGAATTGTTTAAAACTATTAAAATACTATTTGGCCAAATCTATCAGTTTTATAAATGAGACCCCTGGACGTTTCTGAACGGTTAGTGGATACATTTATGTAGTTGCTGTGGAGTTGATTCAACTCATCGACTAGCATGTGCCGTCATGTTAATCTTTTGTGTAAATCCAGCGTTGAACTGACCCTCGTTTGTGAAGCAGTCCAGTGTAAAATGACAGTATCAACACTCTACTACAACAACTGTGTATAATTTTTAATGTATATAATGTATAATATATAATAGCGCAAGGGGTAATATTTGTGGGTCATGATAATGGCAAATGTCTAATTTTAAACATTGTAATATATTTAGTCAGTGACAGAGTGCAAGCATATGTGTATAACATAATTCTGTACTTTTAGCTTCAGAATCATGAATATGGTGTCAACATTGCCTTGTTCATTGGGGACCAGGACCAAGCCTATTCAAATCCACCTCTAATGTAATACCAAATTCAGCATTTTAATCAACAGTATGTTTTTTACCATATATCTTAGAAGTAATAATAATTTTTAAAAAAGTAATAATAATTATAATAAAAAGCTCTTCCTTATTTTGGCTTAAAGTATTGCAATAGTATCGTAACGTGAGTTCAGTATCGTGAATTGTATCAAATCATATTGCAAGACTGCACCCAACAGCTACAATGCATTTTTGTTTTGGTAGCAACATGAAACAAACCGTAGAAGAAACTCCTCCAATGCGGATGGGCTCAATGAGAGTGGTGGTAGTCTTCTCCTCTTTCTTCAGCTTTTTTTCAGGAGCGCCAGGGGGACTATCCCCTCCTGAGGGGCGCTTCCCGCCCCCTGTCCCAGACATGCTTCCCTACAAAATTCACAGTTAGACAGATTATTATTATATTATTTAGAACCCTGACAGGGGCAAATTAAAGGGTAAGCATCAATTTATTTATTTAAAAGCACAGACATTTTTTAATTAAAGGTTCAACCAAATTGTCATCATTTACTCACCCTCATACTGTATGACTTTCTTTTGAAAGAAAAAGAGGTGTTAGGCAGAATGACAGCCTCAGTTATCATTCATTTACATTGTATGAAAAAAAAAAAAGATGCTGTTAAAGTGAATGACAGCTGATGCTGTCATTCTGCACAACATCTCTTTTTGTGTTTGAAGAAAAACAGAAAGTCATATGGATTTGAACATGATGGTGGGTGAGGAAATGATGGACATCATTTTTATTTTTGGGTGATCTATCACTTTAAGTAATATTACAATGTGTATTTCCAAGACATCAGTACTGATATTATCAAACAATGATCTCTGTAAAGAGATTTTGCATAGGTAAAGCCTTCCCACTCTGGCCTAAAATTGGCTATACATAATCAAGATATTAATCTGTTCTCCCTAAACAAAACTAAACGTCGAATCATCGCTTTAACGATAACAATAATGAGGAGATTGAAACCGAAACACTTGTGATGTAATTCAGTTTTGAGATTTTGTTATATGCTGGTCAACACGGCGGACGTCTGCGATCTAATTGCTATTTATTTTTATATTTCATATTGAAACAAAAAATAAAGAAGCTATAAATAGTCATATTAGTCAGAGCACATTTTTTAGCAGTAAAAAAATTTTTTTTTCAATTCATTTTAGGCAACAGTGGCGCTTTGAGTGAGTTTAGCTTCGATGCTAGCTGAAGCCTAGCAAGCAAACTACAACCGTCAAAACATGGGCTTTTTTAACATTATAAATTGCTTTGTGTTAGAACTATATGCCGCATATCATACGACAACGTTTTATGTACTTCATGATCACAAATGTGTAGTTAAATATATTTGCCTTAGTGATTTTTGTGCACCCAGAAACAAACCTGCGCTCCGACCGGAAAACAGGAAGAACAGCAGATATGTGAACACTGACACTACAGGACAAAATGATGTCTATCAAAATAAAAGTGAGCGGGTATAGACAGGCCCTCATATATGTGTAAAACACTTTGTTTGTAGCACTCATACCTTTTTGGACATTTGTTGTAATCACAGATGTATTTGCTCGAAGTGAGCGATTTGAACAACGTATGGTTGTGGACTCTTTCGTGCTAGTCTGATACTTTACGTCACTTCCCCTAAATCGCAGGGTGAAAATAAAAGTTCTTAAACATTGTTCCTAATAATAGTTGTTTTATTTGTTTGAAACACGTGTAATTAAAACAATATTTAAATTTGGTTCCTATTTTTGATCGGTTAAATTTTAGATTAAAAATAATTAATAACGCGCAAACTCGTGTGAAGGTTTCGTGGCTTTTAAGTTGGCGTTACTAATCAGTGGTTGGTGGGGGGTTTTTACAGAAGAAAAAATTAGTTGCTAGGATACGAAACAACAGATACAGGTGGTTTAGAGATCAATATTTTTATAGAGCCGTTTTCAGAGGCTGTAAGTGGGGAAAAATGAAGCCTTTTGAGAACATTAAGGTAAAAACTATACTCTTTCATGGAATCTAGAGGTTTAATATTTTATAAAAAATTGTTTACATTCATTGTAATCTTTTGTAGGTGCCCCAGCCTCCAAGAGCACGGGTGCTGTTATGGTAGGTCCCAAAAAATAAATAAAATTCAATGCAGTTTGCATTATCTACATATTTAGACCACAAACATCCTCAATAATTCTCGTTGACTGCATTTCTAGGTCTGATCTGAAACACAGTGATATGGAAGAGATTGAGAAGACCAGTTCCATACCAGAGATTGAAAGGTTTACATTTATATTACAAATATTGCTAAACAGGCATATTAGGTTAATTTTGTGGTATAGACCTTATTCAGAGCAGAGCCATGATATTACCGTGTTTTCAATGGCATCCACTGTACAAAGCTGTTTAAAGCTCCAGTTTTTTTTGTCTACTTAAATTACTTGGACATATTTTTTCCTGTGTTTCGTCAGAAGACGAATCCAAAAACACATTAAATAACAGTACAACCCACTGAAGAGATGTACTATAGGCTATCTATCCCTCACAGCCTCGTTTTCATTCCCGTTGAAAATCAAAGATGGCGCTGCTGTGAATAAGGTCTACAACATATTTTAATTTTAAAATATTTTATTGTAATTTGTTAATTTTAAACAGTTATACGTTTTATATACGATTACATAAAATTAGTGTGACATTATAAAATATAAAATAGTTAAAAATATCAAAATTAACTTAAAGTTGACACCCTCATGTAAACTAACTTTCAGTCCATCCCTGAACAGTGGCTAACTTTACCTCTTTTTTCTTGTTAGGCAACCTGCTAATTTTTCTGCCATTGTGTAAATAACCAAGTTAAAATTGATTAGTTAAATGCCTGAGACAGACCAAAGAAATTGTAAACAAATCTTTTATACCCTTTTATAGAAATGCTACTATGAATGACAGAAGGTGCTGCATTACAGGAATGACGCTAATAATAATTGATGCGAGATGTTCTGGACATTGCTTGATCTTACATAAATGCACATTGTTTGCTTCCCCTCTAGGATTTTGTGCCATGCATTATTGGTTTCTGATGTGTCTCAGCCAAAACAGAGAGTACTTCTTGAGTTATATACAAATCTAGTGCTGTTCTGCAGAGAGAAAGATTTCAACAGGGAACAAACTTCTGTTCTTATCTCCATTATAAAAAACGTGCATCAGTTTAACACAGGTAATGCAGCCATAGTAATCATGTCATTGTAGAATGAACTGTATCTTTATAATTTTGTACTATTTTCTAATACATATATAATATTAAAGCATTCTTGTCAATTTTTCAGAAACACCCCTCAATAACACAGATCACTGTTTGACCTACTGCAGTGAACTTCTGCTTTGCCATTCAGTCAGGGTATGTGGATACAATATGCCATTCAAAAGTGTGGGGTCAGTCATTTTATTTTTTGGGAAGAAATTAATTTAAGAATTTAATTCAGTCAAATTTTATTCAGTCATCAAATTGATCAAAAGTGACAGTAAAAACATTTATAATGTTATAAAAAAATATTTTGTTCTTTTCCCCATTAAACACAGAGGCCTCCTTTCAGTATTGACCTTTTCAGCTCGGAGCAAGTGACACAAATTTTATACTATTTCATCAACACATATATGAGACACTATTTTTTATACAAATACATTTTTACTCCAGAGGTATGTATGAGGTTATGGATTTGTCAGGCCAAATACTGTGTAGTTTTAGTACTACCTTCTAATTTATGTTAACATGTTTATGACCTCTTCCTCTTGTATGGTAAGGTGCAGTTGGATATATACTTGTCATATATTGGAATGCCTGAGGAGGACACAGATATAGAGGAAACTGCCCAGTCTGGTATACTAATGCACACCTGATAAAATAACATCTCTCTCTCTCTCTCTCTCTGACATACAACTGAGATTTAAAAATTACAAAGTCATTTTTTGTTTAAAGAAAGTGCTACAGATGGAGAACGAGAAACCGAGAAAGAGACAGAAATGGATGGAGAAGCTCAACTAAGTGCTGCACTACCAGAAATGAAGACCACAGAGACAGACAGTCCCAACCAAGGTACTAATATATTACAATACTTATCAACTGGTTTAATTTAATTCCTTAAATAAATAAGACAACTCAAAAAACAACCCAGCAAGCATGAATAAGGCATAGGCCCTACATTTCTATTTCTTTTAGTACAAATCAGTGTATAAGTTCATCCATTTCTTCTCCCACTTGACAACTTATTAGGCAACACAATAAGGTTCCATTTGTTAACATTAAACATGAACTAACAACGAAAAATCCTTCTAAAGCATTTATTAATCTCAATTAATGTTAATTTAATAATTTACTAATAAATTACTAAAAACAAAAGTTGTATCTGTTAATATTATTGAATGGATCTAAGCTTACATGAACCAACAATGAACAGTTGAACACCATATTTATTAATGAACTTTAATAAAGATTAATAAATACTGTAACAAATATATTTCCCATTGTTAGTTAATGAGAGCAAAATGCATGAACTAATATTAACTGACAAGACCTCATTGTAAAGTGTTACCAATTATTATTAATGCATAATGTAATATTTCATGGTCTTTTTTTGTTTAAAATATAAAAATAGCAAAATTTAAATGAAAGTATAGACTAGTGGAATTATAATTTTATGCCCATTGTACACTAAAACATTCAAGCAAAAATATTTTTGCTATTTTTTATTTTATTTAGATTTTAGTAATTTAGAAAACCTGAAAAAAATAAAATAGAGATTACATATTTATGCCAGACTGCATGCTCTAATATGTAATACTCACTACATACAACAAATAAAATACATGTATATGCTTATGTTTTTTTTCCCACAAGGGTCTTCTTCAAAGTCTGAGCTCAGGTCCATAGTTCAAAAAGAAGTGAGGGATGAAGTGATGCGCTTGACTGCTCAGCTACAACAACGTCTGCAGGACAGTGCTGATCAGCTTAATGATACTCTTAGTAAACTGGAGGCCAAAATTCAAGTTAAGAAGTAAGAAAATATGTTCCACATCTTTAGTTTAGTTTTGGAAACCACTCATTTCAAAAAGTAAAAACATAAAATACAGTAATTGTATTATTCATATATGTATACCTGTTTAGAATTACTACAGTACCTTGATGATGAATGGACAATGTCTAGTCGACTGTGATAAAAAGCAACAAGTGGTAAAACGTGTAGAGAATAAAAGGAATAAAACCTGTACACAAAACTTTGTAAGGACTTTAAAACAACTCTCAGTAGTAATGCTATGTTTCAAGTATGTTATGCTTTGTATTGAAAGTCTTAAAATCCTCTCCACATTGTTAAATGTTCCCTGTCCATCTATGGTTTAGGCTTCAACAACCTGGAATTGTTTTCGAAACATAACAGTAATAATAAATTCAAATATAATCTGCTTTATGTCAAAAACAGACAAAGGCTAAAGAGCTTGACTAGGAAAGAAGCTCTGTTCAGTCTGATAGGTAATTGTATTTCCTAGTTATTTTTTTACTTTCTCTCTTCATATCAAGCTGGTCCATATAATAAACAATATCAGAAGATATACAGCCGCCAATAAGTATGTGATAAAACCATACATTTTTAAGAAATAAAATCCACAGTGAGTGGTTAAAATGAGGTCACGTGGCATGCTGTTAAAACCAAAAAGCACCATCCCTCGTTGAAGACAAAAAAAAACAAAAAACAAAACTACAAATAGCTGTTTTGTGCACCTATTGAACAGATGGGTATAGTCTCTAACCACAAAAAAAAAATAAAACTGTTAATGGACAGATGAGGGATTATCTTTAGAAACAAAAACATGACCTTTAGTTTTCAAGGTCTTCAAGGCCCAGTAGAACGATTTTAACTGTGTTCTGGAAAAGAGCAGCTCGATTCTGTTGCTCCCCTTTCTTGACCCAGTGTCCATATATGCGGAAAGCACAGCCGTCAATCAGCTTGCGCACACCGCGGATGGAATAAGGGTCTCTTGCTAGGAGCTCCTTTGTTAATGGTCTGGCTCGGTAGTAACGGCACTGCATTCTTATACAAGCTAACACAGTCAAGATCAGGGCCTGAAAATGCAAAGAACAGTTCTGAATTACAGTTGGAATTATACTTATATCATTATACTGTTTACCACAAAAACAAAAAAAAGAATCTTGCTATTTAAAAAAAAAATTTAAGTCAAAAGTTTCTTGAGCAGCAAATCAGCATATTAGAATGGTTTCCGAAGGATCATGTGACACTGAAGCTTTGCCAACACAGGAATAAATTGCATTTTAAAATGTATAAAAATAGTAAATAGTTATTTTAAATTGTAATAATATTATTTCACAATATCACTGTTTTACTGTATTTTTTTAATCAAATAAATACAGCCTTGGTGAGCTTTTTGAAAGAGACTTCTTTCAAAACATTTAAAAAAACGTACCAACCCCAAAGTTTTGAACAGTAGTGTATATAAAAGAAAAAACGCACCTTAAATGTCTTCCTGGGGCTAAAGAGCCGCACATCCTCCTTTTGGTACTGACGGAAGAAAGGATGAGCTAAAGCTTGCTCGGCCGTGAGGCGAAGTGTGGGTTCCACCACTAAAAGCCTTGAAATCTAAGGGAATTTCAACTTTTTAAGCAAAGAGTGTAATGCACATATGGGTACATTTCTCAATATTGACAGTTAGCCTGTATGCTCCAGGCTTAAGGCCCGCTCACACCAAGAACGATAACTAAAAAAAGAACTATATTAGCGTCCACATCAACGGTCAATATCATTCTGTTTATTCTAAGCGCAAGCTGAGTTTTGTCGACTGCTGCTTTAAATGCTCAAGCTCTTTAAAGCAGCATGTATTCTGATTGGTGGTCAATGTTTTTACTTTCATCAGCTGGAAAAAAATTATTCTGAAAGTGATTCCAACAATATCATTTCACTGTGTCATTATCGTTATAGTTGTGGTGTGGACTCTGCTATTCTTTTATATTTAGAATGATTTTTATATATCTATCATTATAGTTATTGTCCTTGGTGTGAACAGGCCTTATTATAGTTAATACCTTTTAAATATGGATATTTTTCTTTAAAAAAAAACCCATCGCTTTGCTTTAGAAGGCCTTTATTAACCCCCTGGAGCCATATGGATTAATTTTATGATGGATGGTTGCATTTTTGGGGGGGGGCTTCAAAACACGCCCCCCGTTCACTACCATTATAAAGCTTGGAAGTGCCAGGATATTTTTGAATATATCTCATATTGTGTTCATCTGAAAGAAAATAGTCATATACACCTAGAATGGCTTGAGGGTGAGAAAATAATGGGATAATTTTCATTTTTGGCTGAACTATCCCTTTAAGACAATGCTAAGCATCTCACCAAGTCTTTGACGGTGTCAGACCGGTCATCCCACTCTGGAGAACTAAACTGGTACCGGCCTTCCATGATCATTCTCAGCATCAGCAGCTGTTTGCGATGCCAAAACGGTGGAGAGCCAGCAAGAAGTGTGAATAGGATCACACCACAAGCCCACCTGTGGGAAAACATGGAACAGACGATGAACCATCCACAATGGTTTTGTGACCCAAAGAAAGGTTAAATCAGGTTTAATAGCCAAATTTTGAGTATTATTTACTCACAGGTCAACCTCTTTTCCATATCCCTCATGTGTCTCATCCATGGAGCACTTAAGAATCTCTGGTGCAAGATATCCTGGTGTTCCACACAACTCTAACAAGGGAAATTGACAAAGACCATTGTTCAAACAACGCATGTTGTTCAGTTAAATGGGTTTTGAATTGATTTGCTGCTGTGAATTTTCTCACCTCTTAGTCTTTCATCAGGCCTCAGCTGGACGGAAAATCCAAAGTCAGAAAGTTTGATGTGTCCCTGGTCATCTAGCAGCACATTTTCAGGTTTGAGGTCACGATGTACAATATTTAGAGAATGTAGATACTGGACAGCCTCCAGAAGAGCACGCATCATACTCCTAAAAGCAAGAACATTTGCAACCAAAATATGGTATGAGAAGAAAATTTTTCTACCATAGAAACTTTAAGCAAGATTTGAGAAGAAAACTTACCTGGTTTCCTTTTCACTGAGAGTGACTTTTTCAGTCAAGTAATCAAATAGTTCTCCTCTCCTCATGCTGTGGAAAAAGTTGTATGTGAATTTTGTTTAAAATTACAACATATACGCTGAATAACCCTTGCTGAATGAAAGTATTATAAAATAATATAATATAATATACTTACAGGTCGAATACCAAAAATATGAAGGTTGTTGACTCATAAGAATCAATAAGTGTGACTGAAAAAGAGCAAAAATAAGGCCAGTTACTACTCAGAAAGGGCTGAACACATCATTTCAAACATTAGCAGTCCCATTCAGACTCACTGATGGACGGGTGGCCCTTCACCAGAGTAAGCACATGGATCTCCTTCAGCGTGGAGCTCTTCACCTCCTCTAACTGCTGTTCTGTCATTTTCTCCGCAGTGATCTCAATGATCTTTACTGCAAACTCCTGCCCCGTGTGTTTGTGAACACATCTGCGCACCACACTGCTCACACCTCTGCACATGGGACAGTTTAGTTACAAATCTCAATACATGACATCAAAACACTTGCTGAATAGTACAAATACTCACCTGCCAATCACCTCTTTGGGATCATACTTCTGATAAAACTCTTTTGCCCCAACCCAGTCGGGCAGTTCATCTCCAAGAATGATATCGCGAGTCATACTGATAACCTAAAAGACACGTTTATTTACCTTAAGTGAAGAGAAGATATGCATGTTTGCGTCTTGTGTATGAGAAAAATCAGTCAGTCATGTCTGCGCAACAACCTTAAACCCTATGACGCACAACGTCACAGTGTACAGATAAAAGCCATTTCAAGACAATTCAAGGTGTGATATTACATCTAAACCATCACAATTGTTACCTGAGGCCTTTCCCATAATTCTATATCACTGTCCTTTTTTAGTGTCAAAACAAAAATTTCAACATAGCCAACAAAAGTGGTGAAGCACATCTTTAATTTGCTGTAGTTTACCTTCAATCACTTTTTTTTCCGGCTTTATATGTTCATTGGACATGAGTTTCCATTAAGCTCTACTGTGACTTAAAATCATTATTTAAAAATAATAAAATTATTATTATTATTATTAGTTGTAGTAGTAGTAGAAGTATTGGTATTATACATGTTTTAGTATTTATAAATATATGATGTTTAAAATACTTTTAAAAAACAAAAATTTAATAAAACGTTTTCAGAAGAACATTTAGGTTAATATTGCGTGCATAATTCTAAGACTTACTCTCTAGTGCGTATATTTTATGGAAATAAAGCAACATGGACGTGCAGTGAACAGCACATACACAAGAAGTACGTGTGCACGTGCATGTGTGGTGGGGGGTTGTGTATGTGTGGTGAGAGGAAGGTTCAGGTACTGATACAATCTGCAATCTTTTCTATTCAGGATCGATCATATTATAGCATGTTATTTTACATGCTCATATATGTTGCAAGTTAATTATTGTTATAACGGACATGCTTTCTTACTAGTTGCCACTGGTTAATATTGGTTTACATTACAACCATAAATGAAAGGTGTCCACTACAGTGGACAAATGTGTACCCCTCTCAAAATACATCATTTTAAATATATTTTGAATAATTATATTCTTGTTTTGAGGCAAAAAACAATCACTTCCTTAGTGGTTTAGTAACTCTTGCATCAAAAAGTAAATGATAAAAATCACTTCCCTAGTTATTTAGTAATTCATGCATCAAAAAGTAAATAATAAATCAGCGTAATACCTACATACATGTGAAATAACAGCTAACGGCAGCAATAACTGAGTAAAACAAACAGTCTAACTGTTCTGAGAAACAAGCTGTTGCGATCATTGACCTCGTATTCTGTCTTGTCCAACCCAGAAAAGCACAATGTATCGTTACTCACAACCACTTCCACAAAATCAGCCGAAGCGCACAGTCATCTGACGATTCTGTGTTTTCAACTGTCCGGCTGAAAACATATATTAGAAGCGGTTGACAATACTGCCATATCACTCCTGAGAACTTTTATAGTGCTGCTGGGCAATGTCAACAACACCGTCGACACCCACTTCTCTGTCTTGTAAATGACAGATGCTATACACTCGGTATTTATCACTGCCACCTATAGGACGGAGCGGGTAACAGCTTAAGTTGATGATATAGCAACATATATAATTAAAATGTTTTACAAAAAATAAAAGAGAATAAATAATAACGTTTTACATATGAAAATGAATAGTATTTTTGAAAACTGTGCAGAAAATCACACTCATATCGGTAGCCTAATAAAGGCTGTTTTATTTTACATGGAGTGGGTCACCTCATGGGGGCCGACATGTTGAGATCACATGACGAGCTGAATACTACTTTTTCTTGGTAACCACCATTAGGCTATAAAACACTTTTAATAGGAAAGTAAGACAATTTCCATGAGAACTCAGAGTTTGGATTCTTGATGAAAAAAAAAAAAAAAACAGTTGGAGGAAGAATAATAATTGATATAAACAGCAGCAAGACAAGTGCATGGGATGAACAGACTTGTTTCTAAAGGTGTGCTTTTCATTCTCTCACTGGTTGTTCCGTCACTATGCTGGCTTGACCATCATTTCCATGGGCACCACACTTCTATGGGCTTGAAACAGCCTACATAATATTGTATCTTTATAGAGTTTTCCAGCAGAAATGTTTACTTAAAAAAATAAAAAAAAACTTTTGATTTACATAAAAATTGCCAGTGACCTGGACTTACTTTTATTTAGGGGTTCAAGCGCATAGTGCTGAAACTTTGTCATTGTTAAAATTTCCAAGAATCAGGATTCTCCCCTAAAAGTGATCGGGCAGACCAAACTGTAAGTCGTAGAGACTTGAAACTTTGAAGGCTGGTACTCATACCGCCTACAACGTCACTAAAGCTCGCCCCGGTCAGCCTGACGGGGGCGGTCAAAAGTACGAAATGGATCATCACTCCTAAACCGTTAGGCTTATGTGTGAATCCTTGGCTCAAGACAAAGACTGAATTTTCTAGTATTTTGGATTTTTTTGAAAAACCTACCTTTTCGAACTAGTCCTATGTTTATGGCCCAAACCAGTGCAGTTGAAAGTTGAAATTGCGATGCACGGCCCCTAAGGGCCACCAAAAAGTTTGAGGTGGGTGGAGCCACTTTTACTAAAAATATAACTCATGAACGGAATGAGATATTTTCACCAAACTCAGCACACCAACAAAAGAGCTCATTCTGTGGTCGCGTGAAAAAGGATGCTGCGACTGGCCACTTGGTGGCGCTATAACCGGAAAAAAACAGCTATAACTACTTCACTGTTAGTCCTATAGACTTGAAAACTGGCATGCAGTGTCTTTGTCTGAGGTGCCATGATTGTCTATGAGGACATTGACGTATCTTAAAAAACATGTCCGCCATCAGCCACTGAAATTTGACCAGCTGTCGGACAAGGTTAACGAAGGCCGATCGGAACGAAACTCACTAGGCCTGTTTGACTCATGGCCCTAGAGGCCTGTGAGAAATTGAAAAGAAATCGGCCACCATTTCCTACGGTAAATTGCATGTATTGGCTGTAATTTGTCTTTTCCATCTATGATCGAAATGGTTACAGGCTTGCTAATTAAAACAATATACCTTTTGGGGCATGTGCTTATAGGCCTTAAAGCACTTGAACCCCGATAATTGCTGCTCGCAGCTATATTTATTCATTGATTTGCTTATGGATATATCAGACTATGCAGAGGCTGCATCTGAAGCTGAATATTTACCACAAAAAATGCATTTACACATACAGTTCAATGCTTCACAGATGTGGCAGAGATGCATTTACACAGATAATTCAGTCCCAAAAATAATGTTATGAAAGTAACGTTTTAAATATGAAATTTTAAACTGCACCCTGGAGAGGATTATGAAACAAAACCCATTCAAAAATGTGGGGGAGATTCACAAAGAGTGGACTGCAGCTGGAGTCAGTGCTTCAAGAACCACTACGCACAGACGTATGCAAGACATGGGTTTCAGCTGTCCCATTCCTTGTGTCAAGCCACTCTTGGACAACAGACAGCGTCAGAAGCGTCTCGCCTGGGCTAAAGACAAAAAGGACTGGACTGCTGCTGAGTGGTCCAAAGTTATGTTCTCTGATGAAAGTAAATTTAGCATTTCCTTTGGAAATCAGGGTCCCAGAGTCTGGAGGAAGAGAGGAGAGGCACACAATCCACGTTGCTTGAGGTCCAGAGTAAAGTTTCCACAGTCAGTGATGGTTTGGGGTGCCATGTCATCTCCTGGTGTTGGTCCACTGTGTTTTCTGAGGTCCAAGGTCAACGCAGCCGTATACCAGGAAGTTTTAGAGCACTTCATGCTTCCTGCTGCTGACCAACTTTATGGAGATGCAGATTTCATTTTCCAACAGGACTTGGCACCTGCACACAGTGCCAAAGCTACCAGTACCTGGTTTAAGGACCATGGTATCCCTGTTCTTAATTGGCCAGCAAACTCGCCTGACCTTAACCCCATAGAAAATCTATGGGGTATTGTGAAGAGGAAGATGAGATATGCCAGACTCAACAATGCAGAAGAGCTGAAGGCCACTATCAGAGCAACCTGGGCTCTCATAACACCTGAGCAGTGCCACAGACGGATCGACTCCATGCCACGCCGTTTTGCTGCAATAATTCAGCCAAAAGGAGCCCCAACTAAGTATTGAGTGCTGTACATGCTCATACTTTTCATGTTCATACTTTTCAGTTGGCCAAGATTTCTAAAAATCCTTTCTTTGTATTGGTCTTAAGTAATATTCTAATTTTCTGAGATACTGAATTTGGGATTTTCCTTAGTTGTCAGTTATAATCATCAAAATTAAAAGAAATAAACATTTGAAATATATCAGTCTGTGTGTAATGAATGAATATAATATACAAGTTTCACTTTTTGAATGGAATTAGTGAAATAAATCAACTTTTTGATGATATTCTAATTATATGACCAGCACCTGTATATGCAGAATTTGGAGGTGCTCTTAGAACAGACTTGAGTAAAGAAAGAAACATAAATACCAAAACCACAAGGTACTGCTGTGTTCAACTGTGAAGCCTACATTTGTACACATCTCCTCATAAAAGGAAGCTAAAATATCTACCAACACCTTTGCACTGCAAAGGCGGCACCGATGCTGCATCACGGCTGTGTAAAAACGCCTCATACATCTGCTTTGTTAAAGCAACATGGGGGAGAAAGGAATGAGAGTATAGGTGGATTTCAGTGGACTAATCGGTAGATATTAAGCTGTAAGACAAGTATTGCTCGACACCAGTCATAATTCAATCCTCCAAAACATCTAATAAAGAAAATTTACTTTTATGATGAAAGTAACCATAGAGATAATTACACCGGAAGTCACAGTTTTGTCTCATTTCTCATACGGAAGTGGGCGTGAATAACAGCCACATTCAGCAGCATCACATCACAGTAACGTTAGACGTCCTGTAATTAATCACTGCAACCTATTCATTTCGGACTTAAATATATGCAGATCAACTTTATTTCATCTTTATCTCAGCGAGATACAAGTAAGTGCGTTTGTTTCTGCGTGCCGCCGATACGCGGGCTCGTGCACATAGTGTTTGTTGTGGTAAAATCGCAGCGATCAAATGTTCTGCGGCAAGGATGCAAGATGTTTTTACCACAGCAGACATCGAGTAGCGTGCATGTCCCTTTAGAACAACATGGAGGAACTCATTTCAGTAAAAGAGTGGCGTCCTGCCCTATCCATCCCATCGAGCAGAGCGCGTGAAGCATGCAATGCATTTATTCAGAATGGAGTTTGTCGCTCGCGCTGGCCTGCAGTCGCTAATACATAACAGTCCTAGTATGTGCCATATTATGCATGCAGATGTGTCGTACAGCTGCATTCCTTAGGTAAACCAACACACGTTCAAATGAAATGATGAGTGTAGTATTTACGAAATATTTCTGATTGATATATATGTAATTGGTAATATTTTTATTTGTTTATCTATATTTATAAGGATCTTTATATACTTCCAGTTGTTAAGAGCCCTTGGAAATATGAGCCAAACGTCAGAGCCTTCAGCCGATGCTGCTGTGACTGAAGGTTTGGATTTTTTTTTATTAGTTTACAATGGAAACCAACCATAGATACAGTTATTATTGCTATAAAACCATTATAAATTAATAAGACATCTCATTCGTACATATAAGAAGCGTTCATAATCATTTTGTTTAAAGGGATAGTACACCCATTATTTATTCACCGTAATGTTGTTTCAGACCGGTAGCACATTTTCAATAAGGTTCCCTTCGTTAACATTAGTTTACTACAACAGTTAAAATGCTTCTAAAGCATTTTTTAATCTTGGTTTTCTAATTTCAACATTTACCAATATAATTATTAAAATCAAAAGTTGTATCTGGTAATATTTAATGGACCTGAGCTTACATTAAATAACTAATAAGCAATTATATTTTTATTAACTAACGTCAACAAAGATGAATAAATACTGTAACAAATGTATTACTCATTTTTAGTTAATGCATTAACTAACATTAACTAATGGGACCTTATTGTAAGGTTGCCTTCAAACCTGTAGGTTTACTTTCTACTGTTGAAAACAAAATGAGTTGATAAGGAGAATGACATTCTCTTTTATTGTATGGAAAAATATTAAATGAAACTGAATAATGTGGAAAGGCTATCCGCCTCTAACATTCTACCTAACATTTCATTTTGCATATAAATAAAAGAATTTTTATTTTTGAGTGAACTGTCCCTTTAAATTTTTTTTTGATGGCAGCAGTTGCAAGTATCACATTACCACTATTTTGTTGCCAAAACAACAACTGTAGTAACTGTGGTAAATGATTTAGATTAACTTATTTACCCACCATTCTTGTATCCAGCTCCAGTTTCTCAATCTGAAACCAAGCAATCAACAGCAGGGAAGAAACAGAACAAAAAGAAAGTGGAAGAAGTGGTGGAAGAAGAAGAAGAGGAGTATGTTGTGGAGAAGGTCCTGGATCGGCGTGTGGTGAAGGGAAGAGTGGAGTATCTGCTCAAGTGGAAAGGCTTTTCTGAGTAAGTAGCTGCAGTTAGATTTCTATGGAAGCTTGTTTAAAAGTTTATAACTTTCTCAGAATTGTGTGATTTCAACTTGCAATCGGAAGGAAAAAAAAGTCAGAATTCTGAGATAAAAAGTCACGATTACCTTTTTTAAATTTTTTATTCCATGGCAGAAACAAGCTTCCATAGATTTCAGCTTGATTTTGTGTGTAAATCCTAGTGCTTATATATTTTTTTTGCACAGTGAGGACAACACTTGGGAACCAGAGGACAACCTTGACTGTCCTGACCTCATAGCAGAATTCCTTCAGTCGCAGAAATCGGCTGAATCTGGAGGCAAGAGGCGGGCCGATTCAGACGGAGATGGAAAGGAGACCAAAAAGCGCAAGGATGAGGTAAGAGCTATGAAGATCTGAGGATTTGAGATGTCTACATCATTCCATGTCTATAAGCTGGTCAGGAAGTGTCTTTAAAACATTAGAAAACCAAAAGAGATTGAATGGGCTAAACAGTGTCTTACATGCCATCTCTCTTAATTTAGCCTGAGAAACTCAGAGGTTTTGCACGTGGTTTGGATCCTGAGAGGATTATTGGTGCTACAGACTCAAGTGGAGAACTCATGTTCCTCATGAAATGGTTTGTATGGAACTTGTTACCCATAAGGAACAAACAAGTATTGGATTAGAGGGACAGTTCCTGAGCAGCATTAGGAGATATCGGGGGCAACTGTAACACACTAAATTTCTTCAATCACACCTATTTAGCATATGGGGGATTGTATCACTGTGAGATTTTTTTTCTTTTGATGCCTTTAAATAACTTGTAGATCTATTTTATTTTGAGGTTGTTGGTTAAAAGTCAACAGGAATGTTTTATCATGGCTGTGAGGTCGGGGGTAATTGTAACACAAGACTGCAAAATTGAATCTTTAAAATGTGTAATATACTGTATTTTAAGTACATCTTCATTCAAAAGTTTGGGTCAGTATGATTTTTTTTTTTTTTTTTTTTACACTGTGTTCCAAATTATTATGCAAGTGACACATCAGTAGAATTTCAGTACAATAAACATTCAGATTTTAGTTTTTCTAAGAAAGTGTTTATTTATCCATGTCTTTTTAGATAACTGGTATCAATCTCAGACAAAATAGTTTGCCAGGTACTAAATGGAAACCCTAGATGATGATGAACAAAGATGATGTTCCACATTATTAAGCAAGTCACAGTTCTCATGCAATATGGGGAGGAAGAAAGATCTTTCTGAAGATGAAAAGCATGAAATGGTGCAATGTTGTGCAAAAGGCATGAAAACAACTAATATTGTGTGAAAACTGAATGGAGATTATCGAATTATTAGATTTGTGAGTGATTTAGAGCACAGCAGAACTCGGTCAGATAAAGGCTTATCAAGGAAATTTCCTGTCAAAAAAATTTATTGTATTATAAGGGCAGCTATTAAAAAAAAAACGCCACTGTTGAGCAGCAAACAGGTATTTGAAGCTGCTGGTGTCTCTGGAGTCTTGAGAAGCTCTCCATGCAGGCTGGCAGTTGTGCGTAAAGATGCATTTCAGCCACTCCAAACCAAAGCTCACAAAGAGAAACATTTACAGTGGGTTTAGAAATACATGAAGACTCATTTTTAAATAGTTTTATTCACTAACGAATGCCGTACTACAATGGATGGTCTAAACGGATGGATTTCTGGATGGTTGGTGAATGGCCACCACGTTCCAACAAGACTGTGACGTCAGCAGGGAGCTGGCGGTTGATGATTTGGGCTGGAATATTGGGAAGTGTGATGGAAGGTCCCTTTAGTTTAGGGTCTCTGAGGGTGTCAAAATGACTTCTGCAAGATATGTGGAGTTCATAACTAGCCATTTTCAGCTATGGTATAAAAAGGAGGATAGTGCCTTCTGAAATACAATGCACTATGCGCTATCCCATGCTGCAAAAAAACTGTTTGAAAATGTATTTCTACACCCACTGTAAATGTTTCTCTTTGTGAGGTTTGGTTAGTGGTGGCTAAAATGCAATTTTACACATAACTGCCAGCCTGCATGGAAAGCTTCTTGAGACTCCAGAGACACCAGAAGCTTCAAATACCTGTTTGCTAATCAACACTGGCTTTTTTTTTTTTTATAGCTGCCCTATTAATACAACTAACATGTTTGACAGAAACTTTTCTTAATAAGCCTTTATCTGACCGAGTTCTGCTGTGCTCTAAATCACTCACAAATCTTATGATAGTTCAATAATCTGCATTCAGTTTTCACACAATATTAGTTGTTTTCATGCCTTTTGCACAACATTGCACCATTTCATGCTTTTCATCTTCAGAAAGATCTATCTTCCTCCCCACATTGCATGAGAAATGTGACTTGATTAATAATGTGGAACAACATCTTTAATTCCATTTACCTAAGTACCTGGCAAACTATTTTGTCTGAGATTGATACCAGTTATCTAAAAAGACATGGATAAATAAACAAACACTTCCTTAGAAAAACTAAAATCAGAATGTTTATTGTACTGAAATTCTACTGATATGTCACTTGCATAATTTGAAACACAGTGTAAAGAAATTAATACGTTTATTCAGCAAGGATGCTTTAAATTGATCATAAATGAAAGTAAAGATATGCATTGGCACCATATACAGTGTTTTTAATTAACATTTTTAAATACAACACAAATTTATTTAAATGTATTCATAATTTTTATTTACTCTGGTTCATTTGGTTCATGTTACATTTTGTTTGAATATCCTGAACCATTCTTTTTGAAGAATATGCAATATCGAGGAAATCATGATGGGGCAAATATTTTTTCTATACACTTACCTGAAAAAAGCAAATACAGTGTATTTGAGGTTATATGTTTTAGAAGTTTATGCATTCCTTGGGAATAGAAGCCATGAACTCAACAACCTTTGCTAGTTCTATGCTCTAAGCTTCAGGATTGCGGTTATATGGTTTATTTGTGTTACAGTTTCCCCAACCACTGTTAAAGGGGTAGTTCTCCCAAAAATTAACATTGTCATCACATACTCACCCTTGTGCCATTCCAAACCTCTGACTTTTTCCTTCTGTGGAACACAAAAGCAGAACATTGGGGTCCAAACAATATCGAATCCCATTGATTTTCATTGTAACAACAACAACAACAACAAAAGAGAGGGTCTTACAGATTTGGAATGACATGAGGATTCGTAAATGATAACAGAATTTTCATTTTTGAGGGAACTATCTACTCCGTTCACTTCCATTCATACACATGTGAATGCAAATTGGAAGCTTCATCTTCCTCTGCATACTGAAGTTTAAGTTTGGTGAACTCTGATCTACACGTATGACCAATAGAGTATGTTGATGTCACTTAATTGACCTCTTGGCTCAATACAAAGAGCACAAACTTGATAGGATATTTTAACATTTTTGAATTATTTATTAAAAACAGATCACATCCTATCTTGTTGCCAAACTTCATTGCAAATAAATGTTGCATGCTTAAAAAGCCATCATACCTTTTAAGTCACCTCCATAACGAGGACAATTGTAATGTTATTGACTTCTGGTATGAAATTTGATATGATGTAATCTTTAACAATATATTTGGGCACAAATGCATTTCATATACCAAAAGATGGCTGGTATATTTTGAGTTGCCTGTGAGTTGAAGGAAATTGTAATTATTACAATTGCCCTCGATTTTCTCTACTTAGAAATCCATCTCGGATGAGAAATAGTTGATCGGTTGCTTGTTAATGTCTTCTGTGTTTTTATACTACAGGAAAAACTCTGATGAAGCTGATCTAGTACCAGCCAAGGAGGCGAATGTAAAGTGTCCACAAGTGGTCATCTCCTTTTACGAGGAACGCCTCACTTGGCATTCATACCCCACTGAAGAGGAAGAGAAGAAGGATGACAAAAATTAGATGACAAAAAAAAAAGATGTAAGGGACAGTCGATATCAGTCGTGGCCATTGATATGTTTTTTTTTTTGGCAAAGGAAAATTGTCAGAAACAAATTTGTAAAAAGTAACAGTATAAACTGTAATCTACATAGGTTTCAGCGTATTTTAGTTCCGTCACCATTACCATAGATGAAGCGAATAGAACACTAGAAAGGTGACTTTGCACCTTTAACATACTCTTCATGCTTTCTATTGACTAAAACATTCAAATCATGTTCAATTCACACAACATATTGAAAGAGCATCACAGTCTGATATTCATACATGTGAAATATTGTTCTTTACATGTTAGAAATGCCCCCTACCCTGTGTAGATTACAGTGTTTATTCTATCATACTGGGTCGGTTTCATTTGATGCTGTAGCTGTCTCTAAAAACGTCCTGATGTATTCCATGATCATTAATTTTATGTATATATAACTAATGTTAAAATATTACTGCCTTAACAGATTATTAAGAAAATGTCAATTTTATACATCTGTCAATGCAGGTGGTCATTGAATGCATGACTATATCTATCTAGGCCCATGGAAAAAGAGGTTTAAGATATAGGCTTTATTAAACGTTCGGAACTGGCTTTGATACGATTGGTTTTATAAAGACATGCCAGCAGCTGTTACTCTTCAGTGTTTATTTGCCCATGAACTATTACGTGTCTGGTCTTACCATAGGTGCTATTTGTTGTGAGTGAGCCCCATTGGATATTAACAGTCTTTCTTGACAATGTCTTGACATTTGTGTTTGTAAATATGCCATTTCCTAGCACATCAGTATCACTGTGTACAGTCAGCTGAAGTTTGGTTTTTACTTTGATACTCTTTTGTCTTATTACTGTTACACAGCAAAGTAGAAGAACTGTAACCTTTGTTCCCCTGAAGACATTTAAAGTACGTTTTTACGTTCTGAGCTTTAACGATTGTATGCTAGTTTTGTTTAACCATGTTATTATTGCATATTATCAGAGCATTTGCCATCGAATTACCATTTTCAAAAATAAAAATCTTTGTTGTAATTCTGTCAAAACTGGTCATACTTATGCTTATTATTTATGCTTATACTCCCAATAAGGTGAATCTGTTAGCATTGGTTTATGAACTAACAATGGTCAATACTTTTAATATTCGTTCATATTTTCAACATATACTGGAATTAACTTTTTTTATCAGCCAAACCCCTTTGACATAAAATATTTTCTTTAGTACCCTCTAAAATTTGAAGTTAAGTTGGCTGCTGAAAATTCAGCTTTGCCATTACATCATATAATTTTAAATTAAAACAGAAGTTATTTTAAATAATATTTCATAATATTACTGTTTTGCTGTATTTTTGATCAAATAAATTGAGACTTACAAATTGTTGCCGACCTCAAACTTTTGAAAGATAGTGTATAATATTTCAAATTAACATTAAACCTGAATAAATAGTGAAATAGTAAGGGATAATCCACGGTTATCTGCGGAGGCAACCACCCTCAGCTTCGCGTCAAGCGGTTCTTCGCCTCCACGTCGTAAATTAAAATCATTTAATGCACATCTAGCCATGGATTATCCCGCTTATACAGAGGTCATTTGCCAGCAATGACAAGTTAATCACTAAATTTGACTGGAAGGGTTAAAATGACGGAAAACGGAAGCGCGGTCTGGCGGAAGCACTCGCAAGGAGATCATTTGTGTTTATAAAGCATATACATTTTAATTTTTTTTAGAAAATGAACAATCGTTTCGCTAGATAAGACCCTTATTCCTCGTCTGGTATCGTTTAAAGCTCTTTGAAGCCGCACTGAAACTGTAATTTTGACCTTCAACCATTTGGAGGCCATTGAATTCCACTATAAGGAGAATAATCCTGGAATGTTTTCATCAAAAAACTTAATTTCTTTTCGACTGAATAAAGAAGGACATGGACATCTTGGATGACACGGGGGTGAGTAAATTATCAGGAAATTTTCATTTGAAAGTGGACTAATCCTTTAATATAGAACAGTGATTAAACTGACTTGGAATTACTGTTTTTCAACGGTTCTGGGAATTACCTGTGCCTTCCAGCCAATCAGAATTGAGTATTCAGACAGACCATGGTTTAATTATAGTAAATAATAGTATATTTATTTATTTTAACCAAGATTATTTAATGCTGTGATATTTTAATTTTAATTGAAAAATTAAAATTAACCTTAGAAGAGATAAGCAAAAATTTAGCTTCACCATCAAAAAAGACAAAACGACTCATATTTATAAAGCTATCATGAGAGTTTTTGCAGTATTACCAAATCTAGCCATTTTTTTTATTTTATTTTTTTGCCATTCATTTATAATCACAAATCCTCTGCCTTTTTTTTTTTAAGGAAAACCAAGGAAATGAAACAAAGGTTTATTATAATTAATAAAAGAACAATTCCAGATTGCCAGCAAATCTCTCAACATAAATCATATAGGAATACTCAACAGGCAAATTCAAAGAAGGTGCAAAAAGGCTTGGCTAAACCAAGCAATTAGGACGAGAGACATACAGAACACAAAAATATTTACAAACCGAACAAGACAAACAAAAACAACAGTGCTTAATGGCAAGTAGTTATGACATTGTAACAGGGATTCTCAAGCCAGTGCTTCTCAAACCTGTCGTTGGGACCCCCACCATTTCACATTTTGGATGTCTCCCTCATCTAACACACCTGATTCATCTCACCAGCTCATTAGTAGAGACTTGAACTGGGCATATCCAATGAGGGAGACATCCAAAATGTGCAGTGTTAGGGTTCCACAGGGTAGTTTCGAGAACACACTGATCTAAGTGAACGAATCACTCATTTTCATTATCTCTACCCGAACTATGCTAAGAATTTGTAACCAGTAACATAAAGATTGTCTCCTTTCCATTTCTGAGACAAAAAATGACTTTTTCTTGCATATTTATTCATGTCGCACCAAAACGGACACTGACTGTGTCTCATGGTGCTTTATGAACATTGTAGATGGAAACGACAGACTGACAGAACAGGATGAAGTTGAACATTATGCAAATTAGACATTCACATCAGCATTACTGTTTTTTTCTACCCATTCATTGATATGTCAGTGTATAAGGTCAGCTGTGTCCTCAGGCTGAAGTAAAGCATGATCCAGTTAGTTTATGGCACAAGCTTAACCTCTTAAATTTGCCAGGAGACCATTCATGGCTTCACTCAATTAGCAATGAAGGTACTTTTGATAAAGTAGTGTATTAGGTAAAAGAAAATAAAAAAAATCAGGTTCACGTCACATCAGTTTAAATGTAAGAATGAGCTGTGCCTGCTACTATTTGTGTATTTTTGGTGAGTATTTTGTTCCTTTTTTAGGTGACAGTACAACTGAAACAAAAGCACATTGTTATGTTCCTCCACTACGACAGAAAAAAAGTCACTGGCATAAGTTGCAATAGCAACAGAGCATTTTGACCTGCAACAAAGGCTAAACATGAACTTTAAAAGCAAATGAATCAGTTCGCTTCAAATACTCCTGTATACCAAGACACACCAGACCTAATCACATGATTCAAACTGCACTGATGTCCATGTCTGATGGCTTATTAAAAAGTTTATGCACATGGGAGAGAGTAACATTAAAAGCTGACAAGAGGGTCTGAGAGACCCTTTCCCCAGCAGAAGAGGAAAAAAGCTTATAGGCAAACTACAGTGTTGATTTACAGTGCTGAAAAGGGTACAGAAGCAGATTTATTAGTAATGCAATGTGTATCCATCCTCTATCTGTACCTCCAATGCTTTCCCTAAAGCCAAAGCTAAATTCATACTCACTCTTTAGAACTATTTGTTTCGCTGTCCAAGTTCCTTGGCAAATGGCATTGGCCCTCCAGATAAATTTCAGGTGAGTTTGCTGTCCAATAAGACAAACAGACTTATTTTGTTCTTTTGCAAGTGAAAATGGGAATTTAGATCCATGGAGTGACCTGTATGATTTGTTATGGGAACAAGACAACTGCACAACACAACCTTTGGTTAGTATTGGCATGCCTGTAGTTTCTTTTGGCTTCACTTCTAGCATTCAGTAGACCCAACCATCTCTCAGCATCAAGGGGTTCTTCCTCACCCACCATGACCAATGAAATCCCAGGGTATGCACAAATACAGCATGGGCTAATGCTGAAATTGTAACAATTTTTGCATCCTCATAGTCAACATCATCTTAATATGGTGTATTTTTGTCATCGACTACATTTTTGGGAGCATTACCGAACAGTTCTTTCAATTAAGAACATCTTGTCGGTGGCCTCCATGACCTCACGTTCCTTGACAGTTCCTTCAGTTGGCATCTGAAAGTATCCCTTCGCTCATATCTTAACGGTAAATCAATGAGAAATCAGTTCTACATAAAGCACGTCTGCTTTAATGCCGCTTTCAAGAGAAAACTTCTGAACCGAAAAGGAACAAAGAAAACCCAATGCAGGAAGAGTAATCAATGATGCAATTTTCTTCTCCTCGCTAGAATCGTTTCAAAGAAAAAGGCTTCCTTTGCCTTTCAAAATACTTTGTATGGTAGTGCCTTTGCGAAAAATAAAAGGGCAGCAGTTCGAGCTCCTCACTTCTTTTTGTCCTTCTGCTTCTTGTCAGGCTTGTTGCTTTGTTCTGTGGTCATGTTGCGAGGCATGAGGACAACGCCGTCTGGGCCGTACTGTAGACAGTACTCGCTGGCCGAGTAGGGTCTGCCTTCCTCGTCCCGCAGCTGTGCAAACAATTCCCGGGATAGGCTCTGAACCTTCTGCTTCGTCTGTCTGATGCACTTATCGTACTCCATCTTCTCCTTCAGCAGCTGAGACTTTTCACGTTGCAGGTCTTGCACACCCTGCTCAAGGTTGAGGATGGTGTCTAGCTTGCGCTTGCGGCAGTTCTGCGCTGCCATTTTGTTCTTTCCGCGGCGGCGGATGTCGCGAATGAGGGAGAGCTGGTCCTCGTTGAGATGGTGCTTAGCCAGAAGCTCGTTGAACTCCTCAACGGGGAGGTTAATGATCTTTTCATTGGTGAATGGGATGTCCATGGCCCTCGCCCTACGTTCATCACGACTCGACTGCCTGTCAACATAGTCTTGTGGTGGCTGGAGCTTCGTCTGCTGCATTTGCTTGTCTCTGCCTTTCTTGCTGCTGGATGCAGACAGCTGAGAGCGCTCAGAGTAGGATGATGCCAGCGGTAGATTGTAGGTGTGGTTGTGATTGACACTTTCCAACTGCGGTATGCCATGGAACTGAGACGGATCTTGGTAGCTCATGCGGCACAGCTTGCTATACTCTGGTTGGTAGCCTCCGACGGCTCCTTCCTCCGCTTCTGCTGCAGCTGCCTCTGAATCGGTGCTGTAGCCTACAGCTCCTTCCTCTGAGAATGTAGCAGAGGTGGATGAAGATGACGCGGCTGACGAGCAGGATGTCTCCGAGTTGCTAGGTGAGGCCGGGCTATGGCTGGAGTCCAGTGAAAGACCTGAGTCTGAATCGAGCTCATCCTCGAGCTGAGAAGCCTGGGCTTGGCTGAAGCCCTCTTCCATCGCAAGGTCTAGCAGGCTAATTTCATCCAGCATAGACTCTTCCAGCAGGCTGGAAAACGGATCTGGCAGCACAGCAGTGGTAGTTATGTTGGTTGTACTGTTTAGAGGTGGTGGAAGAAAGAGTCCAGTCAAGTTAGTAGCTCCAAATGTTGAATTGATGTTGGTGGAGTTGCTGGAAGAGAGCCTGACTAAGGTAGGCCGCTGTCCACCAGTGGAATCCAACTCGGGGTTGAAGAGTGTGGGAAAGTCCTGGCTGCAGCTGGGAAGCGAAGCCTGGTGGAGACTAACATCCTGGTTAATGAGAGTGGACCGTTGGAGTCCAAAACTTCCTATTGTGATTGATTCTGTGGTGCTGGCATTGTTGTTATTAGGGTCATTATTCATGCTGACGTTTACTGCAGTATTGTTCACCTCCATGTCCTAAAAAAAAAAAAAAAAAAAGAGGTAATAAACGTTAGATAGGGTTTGCCCATTAATGTTATCATATCTATTATTATTGTTGCTATCCTATCTGTTAATTTACTAAAAATACACTAAAATGCCTGATTAAAAAATTAAATACTTGAAAAAACAACCTTATTAAGTGGTTTGGCCTCATAATTTATTATTAATTCTTAGAAAAAAATATATTTTAACACTTTCTCTGCTTATTAATATTTGAAAAACTTGATTTGTCTGCCAAATCAAAGTCATCTAGTAAGACCAACATGCATAAAAACAACATAAACCAGGAAATTATATCATACCATATAAGACCCTACAGACCCTCATGACACTGTCAATGTTATACTTTTTTTTTTCCTTTTGTATAACAAGGCAAGGTTAATTCGGGTTTCAAATTTCATGGGATACCCCAAAAGCTTAAAGTATTAGTTCACTTTTAAATGAAAATTACCAACGAGTATGAAGCTCAAGAAAGTGCATCCATCCATTATAAATGTACTCCAAACGGCTCCGGTGTTTTTTTTTAAGGCCCTCTGAAGCGAAGCAATGCATTTGTGTAGGAAAAATATCCATATTTAACAAGTTTTAAAGTAAAATATCATTATTTGCTTATCCTCTGCTTCCGAGTTGACGCTAGATACAGCACTCTCCTCTTAATAATCCACATTTTCTTCATCATGCTAGCAGTGCGAGTGCTAGTGGCCAGCAGGTGTGTCCCTTATATTTGCGTCACGACAGCGGGCGTGCGCGCGCTATTTTTTCTGGAAGCAAATTGTTACGCACACTAAACAACAATGTATTACACGCGAGATTATGCAAATCAACACATTGGCGTAATCGTTATTGCATAGGCTAACGTTACATGACAACACAATAGTTTGCCATTGCTGTCTTTTTACTTTTTTCCCACGTATGTTTGCCTGTGCGTAATCACACGTCACCAAAAGCGCCTGTCCACTTTTCTTTTAATACATATATATGTGTCCAGTTTTCATCGGACATCTTCTGGGCTGTTCTCATTCATTTACAGACACTCTACTAAATACAGTGATAAGTTATATTTTATTGAATAAAGCGCTAGATGTGGACAGTTCGTCGAATAAACATGACAGCGCACCCATGAATAGCGCATTTCAGGATGTAAACAATAGAAGTTATATCGATTTTTATACCAGTTTGCATGCTTTTGAACAAATATTTACTATGGAAATCATGTACTGGACTCTTCCCATGGAAAAAACGTCAATGTCACCATTATACTGCCAAACAATACAGTTCCACGACACAAAGAGGTAAGGCCCCCCCCCCTTTTTGTTGTCTTAGGAAATTGTTTACGGTCATACAGAATAACAAGAAAACTACTATAAAGTTATCTTGATTGTATAATGCTTGTACAGGTTGAATCAGCATTCTTGTATCTTTCACACAACTTGATAAATTTCACTCAACTTGATCATTTTACTTTATAAAATGTATTGTAAACAAGCGATCAATGTAAACAATGTCACACGTGGGGCCGTCGCCGATCTTTGAATGCAAAGGGGTTAAAGGGGACCTATTATGCAAAATTCTCTTTTGCGTGGTGTTTGGCGATAAATGTGTGTTGGCAGTGTGTGTACAAAACCACCCTATAATGATAAAAATCCAAACAATCCTTTGTACCATAAATCATAAGCAGTGTCTCAGAACAAGCCGTTTCCAGATCCCTGGCAATGTGACATCACAAAAGCCACAGGCCCTGCCCACGAATGTTGACAGACACTGCCGTTTTAACATAGAGCCGCCCTGAGTGAGTTGAGAGCACTTTATTTCAGTTCATCTGCGTTAATTTACGGATATAAAGTTTACCAGTTTATTAAGCACCACCCCAAAAGGCATAAGGTCTTTATATATTTGTTTACTGTTAGTTATAACGAGTGTTTCTGTGTACTTCACTAATGTATGTTGATGATAATGCAAGGGAGAGAGAGAGAGTTTATGGATAATATTTTAATGCACACTTGCACTGTGTTTTATTAAGATCTTACAGTTATTTTCTAGAGTGAAAACAGACGCTTCATCTTTTGTATGAAGTACAATAAACGTCATAAAACTAATTGGTAAAGTCGAAAGGGTTCCGGTACAACAGGCTTGTACTAATATAGAAGATAAAATAAGAAGACAATATAAGTTTTAACCGTAATTGAACTAAACTCTACCTGTTCTACCTCCATGCTGCATATATTCGCAGTTTCTGACATTATGTGTCCTGACTGAATCCTGACACCAGAGAATCAGCTCTTGAAGCTCTGCCCTCTTAGGCCGAGCGCAGCAGTTCATTTGTATTTAAAGGGCACACACTGAAACGGCGCGTTTTTGCTCAACCCCAAAAAGTGGCAATTTTAACATGCTATAAAACATTATCTGTGGGGTATTTTGAGCTAAAACTTCACATACACACTCTGGGGACATCAGAGACTTATTTTACATCTTGTAAAATGGGGCATAACAGGTCCCCTTTAAGGAAAATGTTATTACTTTTTACTCAATGGATACATCATTCATTATATTGAAATTTTTTCTTTTAAAACCTTTATCATAGATACTCATTATAATCATTGTCCCTGACGCATAAATTAAGACCTCATATTCCCTCCATCGACTTGAATGCAATAAATGCGCAAACCTGCAGTTCCATTATGGACATTATGTCCTGCCACTGCTGTTCCAGATCTAGTGGTGTATCAGACTGCGACAGAGGGCTTTGTAGGGAGATCCCTTGTGACGTAGAAGGAGCTTCCTCAGCTGGAGCTCTTAGCTGTGAAGTGGATCCTGTGGCCTGGAACTAAAAACAGTAGAAGACAATGTAAAATGTCAATCAAATAAAAAATGCTATGTTTTAATATGCAAATTAATACATTTCACTGTCGCTACCTCTGGCTCTTCTCCAAATGGAAAGGTGGCCTCCAGAAGCCTCAGACATTCCTGTAGGGATAATGAAGTCTGAGCACCGAGACTGGTAAGCTAAGGAATACGACAAGAAAACTCCATGTAATTACAAGGTTGACAGGAATTCACTTGAATCTACAGCTGAGCTTACCAGCCTTTTTGAATAATCTAAAAGCATTAATAACCAAAACCTTGCTGTGCTCCTCACACCTTCCTGTAATCCTAGCATATTACAGCACATACCTCTTCAGGTATGCTCTCTCCTGTCTCTCCATCAACATGAGTTTGGCTCTGCACTGCTTGGAGATTAAGTCCATTTCTCCAGCTTTCCTCTCTTCCACCTGCCTCCTCGTTCTCTTCATTAGGTTTATCAGCCTCACTCTCCTTCTGCCGACTGCTATAGTTAAATACTTCTCGGCCAGCACCAAGGTCAATATCCTGCCTCCAAAGGATGTCTATGAGGTCAATGTCCTAGAAATATATTCATTACAGGGGAGGGTCATTAAAGGGCTAAGATTACAGAACATCATCAGATAATTGCATTTAATGAGGGACATGATGCAGATTTTATCAGCTCTTATTTATCTAACTGTCCCAAGCATATATTCATTAAAATATAACAAATTAACCACTTCTCTTATAAAAAAAATTATATCCTGTAAGATCCTGACACCCACAAGAGTAAATGACCTCTATTTAAAGGGTGAGTCTACTGAAATACCACTGCTAATCTCTATTTAATTCAGTGCACTGTTTGTTCAACATGTCAAAGCATTGACATCACTAGAAAACATTGTATTAACATTATGAATAGCCTAGCCTAACATACACAAACAGCTTTAAGAGATAGACAGCCCTATCGATGAGACCACACCCTGTCCAGCCACTATTGTAAGAATACTACTAGCTCACATCTAACACTCTTAATAGCCACTATACGATGCATTTAAACTAATAGCTAGAGATAATATCATAACACTGTTCTCTTCTTGAAGAAATCAGATTCAAACCAACGTCAATCTAATTACTGTATGCTAAGCTAAAAACATAGCCACTGTACCTCTTTGGAGAGGTCGTCGCTGCTCTCTCTCTCCCCTTGCTCCTGACTGTCCTCAGGGGCCACAGCTCCTAGGCTGTCCTCTCCGCTCAGGCTGTAAGTGGTCTCAGAAGCACCGCCAGCCCCTCTCATGGCCGAGGCTTCGGAGTTGTTCACGTCCTCCAGGCTGCCCCCATTGTCCAGGGCAATGCTGGGGCCGGACTGACTGGTTGCCGAAACCACAGTCTCAGGGTCACGATGCACCAGCCAGGCACTCAGCTCGGTGCTGGGCACACGCAGATGATCCAGGGAGCGCACCTGGTTCAGCAGACGACGAGTAGCAAAAAAATGGTCCAGGTCCACACTTTTAGGATGGATGCCATAGCCGTCCAGGGTGTTACGGAGATTGTGGAACTGCGTCTGGGTGTAGGCCGAGCTGGGGCCCAGGATGATCTCACGGAGTGGGGGGAGCTGATTGTTTAAATAAGTGTCCAAGTCCACCCGTACCCCAATTAGACTCAGGAGGATAGTGAACTGAATAAGACCCTCTGTGAAGTACTTTTTCAAGTAAAGCATTTCTTTGCAAAGGAACAAAAAAAGAAAAAACTCAAAAAGGAACTAAAAAGCAAAAATAAAAAATTACACTGAACAAATATCGAACCCAATTAGGTTATGGTCAGCTTTGTGTACGATAGAAGAAAATCCTCTCTTTTTTTTTGTCTTTGATGTAGGTTTTTTTGCCCAAATGATATCCAGCTTATATATCTATAAACATGCACTTTCGAAAGTTTGACCAGCCTGCATAGAAAGAGAAAAAAAATTAATCCAAATAATTCCAGCATTTTATTTTACAATAACATTTCAAAATTGCGTTTACAGCTTAAAGTAAAAAAAAAAAAAGAACATTTAAGATCACAATAAAATCGTGAATCATCACCTAGCATGATATACAAATCAACTATCTCTAATGTTAACACACTAGTATTGATAAAAGCTCATCAAATATCACAACGAACAGCTTGAAACAACCTAATTACAATTTGACAGTGACAGTTAACAGTCTTAAAATGAAACTTATTATAAAACATTAATGACCTCCCACCAAATACACCCGCCTCAAAATCACACCCACATTTACATCAACCCATCCATCCATCCCTGTAACCCTCAAATAACAAGTAGTACGTAAAGAGATCGCGCATGATCGTCAACAATAAATTGCAGATCGCTAACTGAGCTTCGGCCAAATGTTATTCACTGCCTACTTTCATCTAACCATTCTAAATCCTCATATAAAAATAATGTAGTTGTCCAAGCACTGTGAAGTATTGACCTCTTACACTTCCGCCATCAGAGCCCAGCAGCCCGTTAGCAACAAGTGGCGCAACAGCCTCTGATTGGCTGAGATGCCTGTCACTCATTTTCTCTCCAAGCAACAGCCAATAAGAAGGCGGGCCCTGGCGGGGTTCTACCGGGGACATTGAATTACTAATAACAACTTTTATTAAATACCCAGTTCTGTCTAATGGTTAAACTTAACCGCTCAGAATAGTTCCTTCAGTTCAAGCAAAGCTGTCTTGTGCATTTGCAGCAGCCACACTGACACACACTCCCACATTTCGAAAGCTATAGCTAACTTAGCCCGCTAGCATAGCATCAAAATAGTCCTTTTTCATACTTACTCAGGAAGAGTTTACTGACAAATGACTCAGAGTGTCTCCGCGTGCAAACACAGCAACTGTCATTAATCACTTTCAACTAACTACGCACTTATTCCCTCAGATATCTCTATGGTTGTCACTCCCCTCTCGCTTTGAATGGCCCACCATGACTTGCAGAATTTCCTCTTGCCGACAACTTGGCTGAAACTGAGGCGCTGAAACATGCTGCCACTGCGCACGCGTAGAATATTCTAGTGCACATACGGGATGAGATCATTCATCAAAATCCCCCGTTGTATACAAAACATATAATAAGACAATATTTATTTTTTATTATAACAAAATTTAAAATTTGTAGCTGACCATTTAACTTATATTATTTACCCCGCCGTTGTTTTTCTTTCATTTTTTGGGGGGGAGAT
>RJVU01067793.1:4900684-4948257 GCA_003731715.1 Anabarilius grahami | reverse complement strand
AAAAAAAAAAAAAAAAAAAAAGGTTAGCATTTGTATATTTAAATGTTGCCTTCTTAAGACTGTTAATTGACTGAAATCAGCACTTCAAACAAATGAGGCCAGCTGTGCAAGCACAAGTTATTTACAGGCGCCTTTGAATATTCAAGGTGCTGTGATTGCAACAATTTTATTCCACCATAAAAAGGAATCACCACAAAACAATTACCCACCTGATTTAAATGAGAAAAAATTTATTTATGAAATGATACATCTGTGCAGCATGTAAATACTCCTCTTGGTCACACTTGAACTCCCATGAGGTTGACAGGCCGGTTGTTGTATCTTTTTGAGATGTCAGCTTCAATCTGTATGTGAGAGAGAGACAGACCGAAAAAGAGGAAGCTTTCTTTGTATTCTCAGCCAATCCAGGAATTCATCTTCAGTAAATGTTATGTCCATCATAATGCTTTTGTGCTCTATTAACCTCATTTCTCTTTACATTTAACACACTTGTCAAGCATCGGCTCCTTTTACATAGTAGGGAGGAATGTGAACATGCGAGGTGCTATTTTCACTTTAGTACAAGTAAAATAAGTAGCAGGATCATACTGCATGCTTCTATTAATACAACAAATGTATTATGATAAACCTGTACTGAAACAAATCCGCAAACACATCATTATAAAAAGTTACTCTACCAGTTTCTGGAGCTCCTTGGTGCGTGCAGCCAGCAGATCAATGCGCGGCTCCAGCTTGGCCTGTTCTTCCAGAGCCTCCTGTCGCTTTTCAGCCAGCGTGCCACGCTTCAACACCAAGATATCAGCCTGCTTGAGTTTCTGCCGCAGTAACTCGGAAACACGCTCCACGTAGCTGAGACGCAAACACACACAACACCAGATTTATCATTATCTGACTGAAAGATTTCAGCTACATGTTCTTGAACAACATTTAATATTTTTTTAAACCTGACTGGTAATATTGGCTAAGAGATGAAGTGCATTTCTGCAGGTGAAAAGTTTGAGAGGGTGTAATTACCGTGGTGATGCTTGGATCATGAAGAGATGCTGCATTCGTACTGAGGTGAGCCCATTCAGCAGCTCACGCACCTCTGCCAACATGACCTGCACACGCTCGGGAGTCTGAGCCTGGATCACTGAGGGAGCGAGCTGGAACTGACTCATGGCCACCAAATCACCTTCTTCGTGCATCTCACTGAGCCGCTGACACAGGAACATTTCCAACTAACCCATAGAAACAAAACAAATGAGTTTGGTTTGGTAAAAATTAAACATTCTGTCTAATACTTGTAATAATGAGCAGCTGTACCTCCACCAGCTCGTTTATGAACTGGCTACGTGTCTGTGAGTTTTCCAGAAGAGAAAGAGCATCTTCACCTCTGGCAACACCGTCAGGACCTGCAAAAGTAAAAGTATTGAGACCTATAACCAAGCCCAGATCAAATATGCAGACCTTGGAGTGTTGTATTCTGACAATGTATATTTTAGAGAATGGATGAATATGTTTCAGTGTGCCTGCTTGTAAGAGATCTCACATTAAAACAGTTAGCGCTTTGTGATGTTTATCATTATGTTTTTTATTATTATAAAGCACTATAACTCAAAATTATTCTAATTCAAACACACATTACCAATCAAACGTTTGGGGTCAGTAAGATATTATAATGTTGTTTTTGAAAAAAAAAAAAGTATCTCTTATGTTTGCCAAGGAAGCAAAATACATAAATTGTAAAATATTACTGCAATTCAAATCAACTGTTTTCTATTTCAACATATTTTAAAATGTAATTTATTCCTTTGATGGCAAAGCTGAATTTTCAGCATAATTAGTCCAGTCTTCAGTGTCACATGATCAGAAATCATTCTAATATGCGGATTTAGTGCTCAAGGAACATTTCTTAATATTATCAATGTTGAAAACAGTTGTGCAGCTTAATATTTTTGTGGAAACCTTAAAAAAATGAAGAATAGAAAGTTAAAAGGAACAGCATTTATTTTAAATAGAAATCGTATTATTATAAATATCTTTTCTGACACTTTTGATTGATTTAATGCATCTTTGCTAAATAAAAGTAATAATTTCTTTAAAAAAAAACTAAAAAAAACTACTGACCCCAAACTTAAATTTTTAAGTTAGTAGTGTAAATTTATAATATAAATTTTCAATGTTCATGTACACACATCAATAGTTAATTTCAGTGAATCCCAACACACTTACAGTCTGTGCCCACATCCACAACTTCGATTTCCACAGGGGCAGATTCAGATTCTCCCCAGTCAATACCACCCGCAACTGTTTCCTAAAGTTAATTGGTAGAATGTTTTAATTCTATATAACGAGGGGTTTAAACATTTTATAATCAAATATTATACCTTACCTCAGTGCCAGACTCAAGATTAACACCCCAGTCCACTCCATCCTCAACAGAGATCCCAAAATTAACCTCTTCAGTACCAGCAACGCCGCCAAGGTCACCCCAGTCAATCTGCACAAAACAAGAATGACAGATGGGAGAGGTGTTTTGTTAAAACATTGATCCCTTGCTTGCTTTAATTTACAGATGTCCTACGAACACCATGTAAAAATGGTGCACCATTAAAGTCACCATGTAAATTGAAATTCTCTTTTTTATGGAATATTGCATACAACATCTCTTCTTTTCTCTGAGGGCGGAACGACCTGTCACTCGCATGGCATCACAGCAATAGCAAACCACAACCATTCAATGATCCAGTCATTTCCAGATGGACAGAATCAAGTCCTGCCCTATATTTTTTCCTGTTCGAGAAGCTGTTTCACTCGGATATAGTACATCACAATAGGGAAGAAAAGACTATTGCAACTTTTGTTTCAAACCCAAATCTGAAGTCATGTTGTCAGACTTACTGTCTCCTCTGTGACAACATCAGGTGGGGCTTCCTCCATAACAGGTCTCTCTACAACCGTGGGCACATTTCCTGTCTTCCACTCATATAAAGTTGTGTTTCCTTTGCTCTGGACAAACCTCAGCATGGGCAGTACAACCTCAGACCTGAAAAAGGAAGTTGAATATTACAAGCTCACATTTGCATTCCTATTATTACAACATCATAAGGGTCATGTTGGAGATCAATCAAAAGCATGAATGCAGGTATATAAAGATCAGTAGCTTTAAGGCCCGTTCACACCAAGAACAATAATTAAAAAGATAACTATATCAATAACTATATTAGCATTCACAACAAGGCACGGTAACATTCTGTTTGGTCAATGTTTTTATCTTTCATCAGCTCAAAAAACATAATTCCAATGATATTGTGTCATTATTGTTATAGTTGTGGTGTGAAAATAGTGAATATCTGTAAAAGCAACAATAAATGAGTATGAACATATCTTTCCTTTTATAATTAGTATGATTTTTAGAACTATAACTTGATCATTATAATTATCGTCTCTGGTGTGAACAGGCCTTTATTTATGCGATATTTAAAATGACAGGAAGTGACACTCACCAGTCACTGATAAAGTTTGTGAAGGCTGAGTAAAACTCTATTGCTTCCTTCAGACAGGCTGCTTTTTTACCAGTTTCTTCTAAAACTACAGGCAGATCTTTAACCAGTGCTTGTATCTCCCTTGCCACATTTTCCCCCTGTGAAATATGTCATAGTATGTGTAAATGCTATTGAACTATGTTAGAATAAATGAAAATAAAATTAACTGTTGACTCACCCTTATCCCATACTGTTTACAGGCAGCATAATAGCGTTCCCTCATGTCGGCGGCACCACTCTGACACTCCAGTTCCCTTCGGCTCAGTTCCTGCTGCAGCTGCTGAGCTTTAGACACCTGCTTCCTTAGAGCAGGACCTTCAAAACTTACACTACGAATCAATATACTGGCCACTTCAGCTGGGGTTAAAAACACACATACACAATCATGTCAATGTTTGTGTAACTTTAAAAAAAAAAGTAGTAAATTTTGCCTTAAATAATTTTGATTATTTCTTACCTAAATAGACATTGTCTTTTTCATACATGGACACTATCTCTTGCCAGTCCTGTTGATGTAAAATATAAAAGTTGAAAAACTAAAATAAATTAGAAATGTTGCCTTGGCAATAAACTGAAATAAAGCTGAAGTACTAAAATTAAACTAAAACTATAAATAAAAAAAGAAAACCTAATAAAATGACAAAAGCACATAACAAAATGACTAAAAATTAAACTAAAATTAACATGAAAACTAAAAAGTTATTTTTATATATTAATATTAAATTCTAAAGCTAAACACGAAAATCTAATATTAATAAAAATATTTATAAAACTAAAATAACACTGTGCAGCATATATTATTATTATTTTGCATTATTATTATATACATTAAGAGTGATAAACTACACATTAAAAAAAACTGAACAGCGGAGAGATGCATCATCACCTTCATCCTTTGTGATGAATATCTGCCAAAAATATTTTTGGTGGACGCTTCTGTTCCTTTTAATATTTCAATTATTTGTAAGCAATGGAAATAGTGAATATCTGCAAAAGAAACAATAAATGGGTATGAACATATCCAAAAATAAAATTAAAAAACAGATAACAGTCATACGAACAAGATATGTGATTGTATTATTATTATTAAGTTTTACATGAGCCGGAGAGCAGCTGTTTGATCTCCTCATTTTCTGGCATATCCTGAATGGCAACATTGATTTTCTCTCTAATGGTCATAACTGCATTTTGCCATTTCAGCGTGCAGTGCCTCCGGTCCACCAACCAGTCTGAATGATGGAGACAAGGGAAACATTAAATACATCTTTGTCAAGATCTAAACTACTGTGCATTTATCAATGCACAGTACAAACTATTACTAAAGAATGTGTAAGTATACATAAATGCAGGTATGCCTTACCCAAGAGTTTACTGGTATGGATGTCAATAGGGAGATTCTGGATGCTCTGCGAAAATGGATTTTAATAACAAAGGTCAATTATACAGTCACATCAACTTTTTGAACATTATTATGTTCTTATAATCTTACTGAAAAAACTAAACAAAATACAGATTTAAGGCTAGTAAATAATGCAGTCTTTATATATTAGTAAAGGAACAGAACTATGCAGAGATCTTTAAAATGATTTTGATAGCTTGTGTCTAACGTTACAAGCACTTTTCGGTACACAAGGAGTACAAGACAGAGAAAAAAACGGTTAGACTCAATTTTAACAAGAGAATATATATTTTTTTTTTACCTCCATTGCGACCGTGGTTGTCGTTATTTTGCTAAAAGAATAACTAAAACAACTGCATGATTAAACATTAAACCGATGAGATGCAGCTCAAGTTTATATTTCCACTGACACGTACATACACAACTGACCAATAAGCGCATACGACACTGTTGTGTCAAACGCACCGTCTGCTGAAAGACCAATGAACTACACGTATAGAGCAGCCGTCAATCATCACTTCCTTGTAAAGCCAAAATAATAGTCACTAGGTTCTAGCGCAGTTACCTTAAATTTTATTTTAGTTATGTATGTTCCGTTTCAGTTTTGTATGTTCCAAAATTTTTATATTAATAATTTAATAATTAATTATTCACAAGGCTGTAAATCCGAACTCATTCCTAAAATATTTGCAAAAGATTTATTTCCACTTCATAAAATCCATCAGTAAAACATTTCATTTTTTATAATTTGGTATAAATTGTATTTCTTTTTAATGTCGAATGAATTTTGGTATGAATTAATATTGATTAAAAAAATAACACAAACTATCTCACTTTTCAGAAGGTAAACCTGAAACAAATGACTAAATGACTACTTTGATAAATGACAGATATTGTTTTTTTAATGAAAATCTCGATCAATTGTCTCTTCAGAAACAAAAATAATAAAAAGACACAATAATAAAAGTACCAGATTTTTTGATGATTGATTGATTTTGATGTGTTTTAACTTAAATACTTTGCTTTTCCTCTTGGCTATTTGTTTGCGTAGATCCATGTGTTTATTGTACTTTGCCCTTATATTATTGTGTCTTATTCGTGATACGATACGAATATGTTTTACCTGTTCATGTATGTACTGATTTGCTCTGTAATAAAAAAAAACAACAAATGACAAACAGCAGAAAAGAAGAAAGAAGACCACTAGATGGCGCGACTTCCTTTATATTGACAACAGTTTCAATACAGTTGACTGAGAAAAAAAATAATCCATTCTGTCATACTCGTAAACAGACCTGGCGATAGATAATAACAGCATGAAATAATAATTTCAGCTTTTCTTGCATCATATGCATTGCACTTGTGCTTATTTTCTATTATGCTGCTTGCAAAATTCATAAGGCTATTTCAACATACACTCTGTGTGCAAAAATTATGGTAAATATCCTGCTCTTTCCTCGGTTATATTTGAACAAGGTGGTTTTATAGATTTTTCTGTTTGCCGGTTCACAGCACACCTTATCTAATGTGTTCTGCAAAGGGACTTTGGCTGTAAATATGACTGCAGGTGTCTCAAGTGTTTCCAACAAGAGGCTCCTCCCGTCTGTTTTCCGACAGAGCAGATTAAAATCAGCAAAGAAAAGCTGTGATAGTTTAAAGCTTGAAATAAAGGCCAGTGACCTTATTATGCAATGTTAAAATCAAAGATAGTATTGTAGTTTTACTATTTCTTTTAAAAGTTTGTATATCTTGGGCAACTTCTGCAACACTGCTAGGCCTACTTAATAACCAACTTTCCTGGGAGAGGCCTTTGAAAAGAGTCTTACATTGTACTCCAATTGCTGTTTTAATCACTACAAAGACTTTTTCAGCACCTTGCCGGGAACAGAAATCAGAATTTTAATCCTAAATCGGTTAAGCTCTTTATTGGTCTTGTGAAGCACAATGGCTGTAACAGTTAAGGGGAACCATAGGCAATGCTTTATTTTCATATTTTTTGAATGACATTCAAACCTACTCCTATCTCAGCTGGGGATCCAGTATCCGTCTGTGATTTCCCCACATTATGCAAATGCGAGCATCATCTGTCTGGTGGCCTTGCAAAATTAAACATCAGAAGTGAAATTGGGAACAAGCTCAGGTGGCAAACGTCCTTCTGTTGTTATAAAAACCTCATACAATCCACACAAAGAATCCATTTTTAAATAAAAACCACATTTAAGAATGCAAACTATGTGTGAATAAATACCACTGACCTTTGCATTGGCAGTATGAAAAGCATATAGAATACAAATAAACCAGGTCGAACATATTATGTTTTCTTTGTCAAAAGGTCTATTTATCTATCTGTCTATCTATGTCAATTATAAGAACCAAAGAGTGCACAGAATGAAAGGATTACATTGGAAAATCACATTAAAAGAATTACATTGTTGTTTCCTTTGAGTGGGTGAATCAGCTCATAACACGAGAGTGGACTATGGCCTCTGTAGCTATAGGAAAGATATTATTGTTTATTTTAATACAAAACTATATGCATAGAGTAAAACTGGCATTTATTTACTGTATTGAAATAGTTTCTCTGCAGTCGGTCTTGATTTGGGAAGGTGACTACCTTTTTGGTTGACCATGCAAATGTTAAACCAACTTCACGCTCCCATGAGGTCGTTCACTCAGATCGCCCTCCCTCTTTCGATCACATGGCTGTAACATTTACTCATGTTGCATTGGGTTGGACCTAATGTTCAACTTGGACTGAAACAGTGCATTTGTGTGAGGCTGTATAGGCTGCTGTCTTAGCAGAAGAGGGAGATCAAACAAGACTGATAAAGAGAGAGGGAGGGACCAAGAGAGAGGAAGAGGAAAGAGAACACCTGTAGCATGAGATGTTACACTCAAAGCAGACATTCAGAAGGAGGGAGATTAATTAAGAGAAGGGGAAGCAAAAAGGTGAGAAGGTATTAGCAGCTCTCAGCACACTGAACCTGAGTCAGTTTGTGAACACGGGGGGCAGCTTGTTAAAGCGACAATGGTTTAACTTCTTCTGGACACCTGTTTATCTAAACCAAGAGCACCTTTGAAAGAAGTGAACACAACTTTTCAGGTGAGGACTGATCAGATGCTCCTTTTGTGTTTTGATGCTAAGTATTAAGTATTGTTAAAATATTGTCGGTGAACTGCATTTGTTCTTGTATTTCTTAATTTTGCTTTATTATTTTTTTGCATAGACAAAAAGATTAAAGTTGGCATTCTTAGTTTGCCAGAATTTTTTTTAAATCTTCATAAAATTTTGTTCAGTGCAATTAAACAGGAAAAAAAAACTGGTCCTAACCATTTAAAACAACAGGCATAAAATGAAAGGATTTAAAGTAAAATTATCAAACAGATAAGTCATTTTAAACACAGATTTGAACATGTGTTATGATCACGAATTCTCTTAAAAGAGCCTGTTAAGAACAAACGATTCAGTGAAGGCCTCCCTTGAGAGGCTATAGGCTATATGGGAAGCTTAAAATGCCATGTTATGCCCAGATGAGAGAGATGGGACACAAACGGAGGCAATATGATTTCCAGGCCTAGACTTGCAGTCAAACTTGACACCCTCTATGATTGCTCTGAATACGGCAGGGCCTGGCTGTCCTTGGGTTAACCTCTCCTCCTCAAACCTTTGTATCACCGGGAAGGCTTTGAACTTGGGTTAGTGATTTCCTAGGTTTAGACAGGAACATTGTGCTCTCTCTGTGATCTCTGGGGTTCTTTAGTGCTGCTCAGTCACACAAGGAGGAAAACAAAGTAACTTATTATCTAGCTCTAAGGATAGACCTCCTGAGTAGCTGAGCGTCTTGTACACGGTCAGGTGACTTTTAAGAATTAGCTGCAAACTATTAAATACAAATATTATTATTTAAAATGTATTTACTATTTTTTTATTTTCCATAATGCATTTTTATATTGTTTTCTATCAGGTATGAATCAGTCTTTGAGTAAAATTCTCAAATGCACATCCATGAGATTTTTTGAGTATGCAGGCTGTGGCTCATAATTCAACATAATCAATAAGCATGAACAATAAAACCATTAAATGAACCTTCACACCACCCTATAGCTGAGGAAAGCACCTGACTCTCCTAGGATTAAACCTTACAGTCATTTTCAGAGTGCAATAAGATCTCCTCTACATACATCTACAATCTACTTGGCCACAATAAACTAAGTGCAATTAAGGTGAAAGAGCATAGTAGCTGCTTCTAAAAGTGACTGAATCCGGTCGTTATGTAATTGTAGAAGATCAGTGACAAATCCAGTAGAGTCTCTGTTACCTTATAAAATGGCCCTATTCCATTCTATTAGAAATGCCCCCCCTTTATTTTGTCATTGACAGACAATGCAACATTACATGAAATTATTTTGTTTTGTGTTAAATTAGGGCTGTTGGCATTGTCTCTGGCCCTTTATGGCAGGGGTTTTCAAACTTTTTTATGCCAGTGACCCCCAAATATAATGATTTCCTCACAAGGAAGTATTTTACACAGTAAATATTGCTCCAAAGCAGTTTTGCAGATTACAGTGAGCAATTTAAAGGTGGCAAATAAAAACATGCTAGAAAGATACAAAGTACAATTTAAACTTAAAATTATGCAAGAAATTAGATAGATAGATAAAATAGTAGAATAAGTAAATTTTGCTGCTACTGCTCTGGACAACTTACCTGTTATTATAAAGTAAAATCTACTTACTATTGAACTTAACATTCATAAAGAAATTAAGTAAATATTACTTAATTATATTTATTTAATTTCAGCTATAGAATTAAGTAACATCTACTAAGTAAATTTAACAACATTAACTTTTTACTTAAATATAACATTGAATTAAACCATGCTTTTAAAGTGTATGCTTTACTTAGAAACATGTAAGTAAATAATACAATAACTATCATATAGACACCATATTTACATTGAAATAATGCAGCACACCCCTGAACACAGCGACTTCAATACTTGGTACACAATACACAATGATGGTAACATTCGATAGATCATTTTTAAGTGTGAATGTGTCATTTTGAGTAGAAAATGAACTCCAGATGTCACAAAATTGCAAGTTACTAAACCTAACAACAATGATAAAACAGTAAATATAGCTGAAAAAAACAACAGCAAAACCATGATGGGGACACCAGTATCAGAAAAATTGAGTAGGTTTTACTACTTGTTTTTTATTTTATTTACTTCACCACAGAATCATTTTTATCAGTGTAGGTCTATATCTACATCTGATGTTTGTATCTTTCAAAAAAATGAAATCCACCCCAAACAGAAAGAAAAGGATCACGTTTTAGTGGAATTCACCATAAAAACTATATTCACGTGGAGACGCTATCTTGTTTTCTTGCATGAACCCTCTATGAGCAATAGTCTACCAGACACTTTGAAGTATATGGGATGGCAACTGCCAAGTGAAGGGTGTGTTTACTTGAGCCTTCTAAAGAAATGATACTTGAAATCTTATCTCAGACAAATGCTATAAAACCTGCTGAATTCGATGGAGAAACCATGACACATTCTTTAATACATTGTATTTAATGATGACTATGACAATGTTGCTAAGGGACCAGATGTCACACCCTTGTGTGATACCAGCCATTCGCATTATTGTTGCCAGTATGCAGGTGTGTGAGTCTCCTGTGTTTACACTGGTTGCTATTACAAGGGTAAATCATTGTACATGCTTTGTGATGTGTACAATAGCTATACCCTGTCCAAAATTACATAACAAATGATCCTCTATCGGAGTGGGATGAAATTCAAAGTTGTCCATCAAGTTGATGTTCATGTGTCATGGTTCACGCAATGTTATTTTGGTGCATCTCAGATCTCAGGGGAGTGACAGGGGATCCAGTGGTGCTGTTCATTAATTAAACAGCTGAGCAGCAGAGTCAGGTGTCCTCTTGTTATTCTAATCTAATCATTGAATGAGAAGACACACATATGACCTTATAGAAGTAGTTTTGGTGCTTAGAAGTATGCAAAACAGCCTTCATGCTAATGTTCAGATGCTCTAATGTTTTTTGTATCCATAAAAACGCATCCTAGGGCAAAAACAGTGTGAGTTTGGGTGATAAATGAGAGTGTTATGCTATGCACTGGAGAATTAAGCAGCTTGCAGACTCACTGTTAAATTATGAGTTCATATTTCAACACATTACTCAATATCTCTAACCTCAAGCTTTCTAAAATGCAGCAATATTTGAACTGCAGATAGTTCATTTATAATGTGTAAGAAAAAAATAGCAAGAATGCTTACTTTGTAAAACATTATTTTTGCACAACTGGATTTTATGCTACTATTTCACTAAGGCCAAAAATATACATTTTAAATATTTATTTTTTCTACCCACTGTTTATCTCAGATGTATAAACCTTCAATTTAGGCCCACAGTAAATAGTCCCAAAGCGGTTCTGCAAATAATATTGCCTTACAACCCACAGTGAGCAATATAACGTCGACAGTAGCCAATAAAAACGTGTTTGAATCTATATTTTCAACATTACTCAATATCTTTCACCTCTAGCTACCTAACAAATCTGTATTCATGTTATAGGTCTACTGCTTTAGCATCTCCTCTTCGCACCTGTCATGGCCGACCCTGCATGGTGGAAACTCACCTTCCTGAGAAAAAAGAAGTCAGAGGCGAAGGTCCTATATGAAATACCGCCTGACTTTAGCACCAACAATGCAAATAAAGACCTGGGAAACGATGGAGCAGACAGCAATTTGGATGCCAGACTAGAAAAAATAGTGGATAAATCTGCGACCAAGGGCCGTCACGTCAAAGTCTCCCATTCTGGGCGGTTCAAGGAGAAGAAGAAGATTCGCGCAACTCTGGCGGAAAACCCAAGCCTTTTCCCTGAAACTGCTCGGACAGACAAGAGCCATGTGGAAAAATAACACGCAGACAAAGCATACCATTTGGGGACTGTTCATACCTGCATACACATTTACTCAATTTTACTCATTTTTATTTGTGGTAAAAATGTGTTTGTTGAGAGGAGTTACCTCTGACGCAGCGACGACACTGGAACAGAAAATTATTATTTTTACAGGCCATGCTTTAATTTAAAAGCAGCCCTCAAAATTAATATGAAGCGGTTTATATTTCCTGTAAATAAAATATTGCCATGCTCATAAAATACGATATTATCACTGTGGGACAAATAAAATACCTGAAAAACACAGAAATCTCAATTCTACTAACTTTCGTTCATAATTCATACGATCCTTTCATTTTTTAATTTCATTTTAAGTGGACAATTGTCATAATGTACATTATTATGTAATATGAACTAATCTCAAAACATGTGGGAAACTTGCATTTTGATGGACTGCTGTGCCTTTTGATTAGCACTTGATGAGTGAGTTTTTTTTTTTTTTGTGGTTGAACATTCAGTTGTACATAAGATTTTATCTCTGTTTTTTATCAGTTTACCATAAAAATAGTTTAAATTGGGGCATGGACAGCCAATGTCACAGCACGTGAGAGATAAGTTCTCCAACTACCACTACAGCTTTAATTTGCCCTGTTTAATCTGTACTTTTCTATGGTTTACTGCAATATTTGAAAAGTTATGGTTAAAATATGCTAAATAAAGTTTTTATTGACATTGCTGAGGTGTGATAAAATGTGCAGAAGTAGAAAAAGAGCACAAGTTGTTTTGACGCCACTGCCATCTGCTGGCAAAAAAACTCAATGGACACTGCTGCAGAAATTAAACAGGTTTACTACTTTATTTTACATTTACAGAAAAGGTCACCAGTCATTACAGAACTACATCCAAATTGACAATTATTTTAGGTCAACATTAAGTTTGGCACATTTATAACAAGCAATTTAATCGAAATATTTCACACTTGTCTTGAAGAATATTTGTTGTATGACTCATGAATGATGTACAAACATGTTGGATGTTTTTTCTTGTGACAAGTCTAAAGTCTATGTCTAAACAACAGTTAAGGCTGCAAGTACAGCTGTGCTTTTCAATTATTGACAAACATTAGATAATCAACAGACTTTGCACTTACAAGTAATAGATTAAGAATATGTTGAGGTCAGTTTGGTCAACCTTTAAATTGCGAGTCTTTAACTACTATGTACTTACATTAAAAAAATGTTTGGTATATTGTATTTATTGTGTGTTTATTGCATGTATTGCAAAACACCTTTGCTGCTATAGATGGGTAAGGTTAGGGACAGGTTTCATGGTATGGTTAGGTTTAAAAGTGGGTTAAGGGCTAAGGAAAGGGTCAACAGTGTAATTAATGATGAAATTAACTCAAAAATCAAGTATATACACTAACGTATATACTAATGTAAGTGCACTCTATCAAAATAATTAATTTAAATGTTAGTACATAGTAAAGACACTTAGTGGGACTGTCAGTTTTGAAGGCTTAAAGACAAACGCTGGAGCAAAGCACCATTTGTAATGCTACACATGATTTATATTCATAAAATCATGTCTAGAATGATCAACAAATAAAGTCTCCTTCCTGGTTGAGGTTAAGACAATACAAATGTAGGACAAATATGGAGTAGTAGGTCTTCACTTGTCAGTTAATGCCCTAATAGCATTATAAATGACAGCTGCTTTCAAGTAATGATGATGTATTGATGTCACAGACGGTGATGTTGATTTCACAGCATGTACACTATCAAGGGGACAAGCGTTGGTATATCCAGCCCCCCTCTGCTTGATGCTGCATATCCCCCAGCTCAGTCTCTCCCTCTTTTGGCCGCAAAAATATTATTCGGTCATGTAATCTATTGGTCTGACCCTGCCAGAACTCAATCAGGGAGGGTTTCACAATGTATCCACCCCTGCAGAAAAAAAATATATCCATGATGATGATAATAATAATAATAATAATTATAAAATAAACAAAAAAAGTTAATAAGAACAGTGACAGGAATTTGATATTAATAAACAAAGATTACACACCAGTAATCTGGCATCGGTACATCTGTGTCCTTGTACTTTTCTTCAAGCTCTGCATTCTTTTCTCTCAGGTACTTTAAGGGGTACACACAAAAATTGGTCAATAAAACAGGTGCTGAATAGATTGAAACAGATTGTGTACATGTTTTTTTTATTAATATTTTGAATTAGCTTTTATTTTTATATATATATATTATATATATATATATATATATATATACATACATACATATATTAATTATATCTATTTTTTATGTTTTTAATTTTTTTTATTTTTTCAATATTACTATTCAGGTTTAATTTAATTTTAATTTTGGTTTTAGATCAGTTGTAGTTTATATTAATTTCCAGTAGGGTTGCAAAGGGGCGGAAAGTTTCCGGTAAATTTCCGGAAACTTTCCACGGGAACTTAACCTAGGGAATTTTGGAAATATTCCAATTTGGCAACTTAACAGGAATTTATGGGAATTAATAGGAAATGTATATAAATTTATAATATTTATATAAAATGCATCATATAAAAACAAATATAAAACATTTTGTTTGGTCATAACATGAAATAACAGTTATTTATTTTTCGCATTCAATTAATTCTAATTTAGTAAATATGTAAAATAAATATATTTTTATTGGAGCAATTGTTATGTGTTATTTATTTCAGTGTCACATGATCCTTCAGAAATCATTCTAATATGCTGATTTGATACTCAGTTATTATCATTGTTGGAAACAGTTGTGCTGCTGAATATTTTTTTGGAACCTGTAATACTATTTTCAGGATTCACGGATTAATAAAAAGTGAAAAAGAACAGAATTTATTCAAAACAGAAATCTTTTCTAACAATATCACTTTAATATCACTTTTTATCAATTTCACAGATCCTTGCTGAATAAAAGTATTCATTTCTTTCAAAAAAAAGAAAGACCCCCAAATTTTGAACGGTAGTGTATTTTAAATAAATGCTGTTCTTTAAATTTTTATTCATCAAAGAATCCTGAAAAAAGTATCACAGGTTATAAAAAATATTAAGCAGCACAACTGTTTCCAACATTGATAACGGAGTATCAAATTAGCATGTTAGAATGATTTCTGAAGGATCATGTGACACTGAAGACTGGAGAAATGATGCTGAAAATTCAGCTTTGCATCACAGAAATAAATTATATTTTTATGTATATCAAAATAGAAAACCTTTATTTGAAACTGTAGTTATGTTTCACAATATTACTGTTTTTTTCTGTATTTTTAATCAAATGTGCATGTTATGGACTGGGGGAATGCACAGTGCATGCAGGGGGTGTGGCCTCAATAGCCCTGCAGTAAGTAGTGTGCTGTGTGAATGTGATTGAGGAATGTGCAGGGTAAAAATTGCATTAAAGCTGCTGTAGGTAACTGTTGTAAAAATGTATTTTTTACATATTTGTTAAACCTGTCATTATGTCCTGACAGTAGAATGTGAGACAGATAATCTGTGAAAAAATCAAGCTCCTCTGGCTCCTCCCAGTGGCCCTATTGCCATTTGCAGAAATACACCGCTCCCGGTAAGAAACAACCAATCAGAGCCAGGAGGAGTGTCTTAGGAGTGTCGCTGATCACACCCCTCTCATGCACAGTGCGTACAGGCGTTCAAATTCAAGATTACCGGTGTGCTGCAGCTTTGCTTATGGGGAACAAACAATCCAAACTGCCAATTCCTCGAGTGGCACCTGCTCATAAAATAAAGACGGGTAAACGGAAAAAGACAGATGACGATGATAAAAAAGCCAAAAAGAAAGAATTAGATAGAGCCCGAAATAAAACGAGGGTAAATATCAGAGCGGCTTTTCCGAGGTGGAGGGAGCTACGTGTCCTGAAAGGATTAAAAACCGATGCAGAGTTAGCCACATTTCTGCTTGACAAGTAAGTATCCCTGCTTGATTTGTTTCATTTTTTAAGAACTACACAACTAAGATAATTTCAAAACAGGCCTGACAAATTATGTATGGCATGGTTTCTTGTAGATTTCAGGGTGGTCCTTTGCATACTGTAACGTTAGTTACCGTTATATTATCTTACTAGCTATTTATTACATATAGAAATAGTGCAACGTCATATAGTTACATTACATGTATTGCAAAATACGTAATGTTTTGAGGACCAAGTTTGTAGTCAGAGTATGGGCAGGGTATAGTCAATGTAAATCATATTGTTGATGTTTCGTCCATACCAGTGAATGTGCCATAACTGTTTATCCGCCGTCATCGGTGGCCCTGCTTGCTTACTAGCCTGCGCGTTCACGGCAGGCTCCGTTGTGATGGGGGAGGAGCTGTGGAGGGAGGGCTGTAGCGCAGCAGAGAGCAAGGGGGAGTGACCTGTGAGTTGTGCTTGTTCAAATTTTTAGGCTAAGTCAACTTTTTCTAAAAACTCCCTACTGCAGCTTTAAATATGGTTGTTTTAACCAAAATTATGCTTAATGTAAACTACATTTAAGTACCCTGTTATAGGCTAACCTGCAATTTTGCTAATTCCCTGTTTATTCCCATTAATTCCCATGGAAAGTTTCCAGCTTTGAAAATTCCCGGAATTTTGCAACCCTAATTTCCAGTTAGTAATTTTAGTGCTTCAACTTTTTGCTAACTTTCAGTTCCAATTTTCGTTTAGATAGTTTGTCATCTAGTATTCAATTTACATTTACATTTACATTTATGCATTTGGCAGACGCTTTTATCCAAAGCGACTTACATTGCATTATACTATACATTTGTATCGGAGTATGTGCAATCCCTGGGATCGAACCCATGACCTTGGCATTGCTAGTGCCATGCTCTAACCACTGAGCTACAGGAAAGCTTTTTATTAACAAAATCAATATCAATTAACAAAATGTTTTTAAAAGTTTTATTTAACAATAATAAACTAGGATACCTTGTGCACCAGAGAAACAAGCGCGCAGCCATCTTTAGAATATTGTCTTTGAACTTCCGTTTTTGCGATAGCTCTGTATATTTCTATGGCATCGTTGTCTTAGAGTAATTAGCTAGTGAAGTGGATTTACTTATTGTAGAGTTAACAAAAGTTATCATGGGCATTGTAATGTTTGAAGCAGATGTCATAACAAATGTCAGTAGACCGGGAAGATTTTAAAATGAGCAGTTCATTCATAAATCCGTAAGATCTTACCTTCATGCAGTGGAAATACAAACCGGCAGACAGAACACAACAAGCGCAGTGCTGAAAAGGGGCGGGGCTACATAAGGCCTATAGGATAGTTGGGAGTGATACTCACTTTTCGGCTCGGTATTACAGTGCTCTGCCTGCTAACAACAGCACCGATCTGACTGCTCTTGGGCCTTGAGTGGAAGTATTCACTTGAACTCTCGTACGGGATTCTTTCTACAGTGCCTTCAATACGAATCTGTTTGTGCACAAAACTTTACATTAAAATAAATACAATGGGGTCCTAAAATCAAAGACTACATTGAAAATGTGTGTGTTTTTTTTTTTTTTTTGACAAATACTAAAACCAAAGTTTATATTATAATGATCTGGGGCCGTATTCACAAAACATTTTATCTTACCACTAAGAGTTCTCCTAAATAGCAGTAAAAGTTCTTAGCTAAGAGTTTTCTCTTAAAACCTATTCACAAAGCTGCCGAGACAAACTTTTACTAAGGAACAGACTGAAGTCTTTTAAGCTAAGAGTAAGGGCGGGGTTGACCTCGTTGCCATGGAGTATACACACAGTGATTGGCTGATGGGGGAGGACTCAGCGATTTAATCATAGAAATATTGTAGAATGAGGTGTCATGTTTGCACATTAAAATAAAGGTTTTAAAATACAAATGTTGCCCTATTCAAATAATGTTTTTTTTAATAAAAATGTTGCCATAGTCAAAATAAAATGTTGCCATATTGTTGCCATAAAGGTTTTAAAATGTTTGCTAAGTGTCACTAATTAAGCTAGTATATACAGTTAATTGTCCACCTCTTGGGTGTCTGCATCTCAAGAGAATGCAGAATTCAAGCGACAAATTATGTTTTATAAACAAAGTTTGGGAGAAACACATTCAAACGGTCTTTCTAATCAGCTCGAGGGGAGGAATATATACAAAGATGAGAGCCGACTCACCTATAGTTACTTCGACGGAGAACTTTGGTTTTGGGCTAAATTCCAAGCTCGGAGCCCTCGATCCCCTTGGACAGCACACCAAATACGCTTATATATACACAGGTCCTTCTAAAAAAATTTGTATATTGTGATAAAGTTCATTATTTTCCATAATGTAATGATAAAAATTTAACTTTCATATATTTTAGATTCATTGCACACCAACTGAAATATTTCAGGTCTTTTATTGTTTTAATACTGATGATTTTGGCATACAGCTCATGAAAACCCAAAATTCCTATCTCAAAAAATTAGCATATCATGAAAAGGTTCTCTAAACGAGCTATTAACCTAATCATCTGAATCAACTAATTAACTCTAAACACCTGCAAAAGATTCCTGAGGCTTTTAAAAACTCCCAGCCTGGTTCATTACTCAAAACCGCAATCATGGGTAAGACTGCCGACCTGACTGCTGTCCAGAAGGCCATCATTGACACCCTCAAGCGAGAGGGTAAGACACAGAAAGAAATTTCTGAACGAATAGGCTGTTCCCAGAGTGCTGTATCAAGGCACCTCAGTGGGAAGTCTGTGGGAAGGAAAAAGTGTGGCAAAAAACGCTGCACAACGAGAAGAGGTGACCGGACCCTGAGGAAGATTGTGGAGAAGGACCGATTCCAGACCTTGGGGGACCTGCGGAAGCAGTGGACTGAGTCTGGAGTAGAAACATCCAGAGCCACCGTGCACAGGCGTGTGCAGGAAATGGGCTACAGGTGCCGCATTCCCCAGGTCAAGCCACTTTTGAACCAGAAACAGCGGCAGAAGCGCCTGACCTGGGCTACAGAGAAGCAGCACTGGACTGTTGCTCAGTGGTCCAAAGTCATTCGGAAATCAAGGTGCCAGAGTCTGGAGGAAGACTGGGGAGAAGGAAATGCCAAAATGCCTGAAGTCCAGTGTCAAGTTCCCACAGTCAGTGATGGTCTGGGGTGCCATGTCAGCTGCTGGTGTTGGTCCACTGTGTTTTATCAAGGGCAGGGTCAATGCAGCTAGCTATCAGGAGATTTTGGAGCACTTCATGCTTCCATCTGCTGAAAAGCTTTATGGAGATGAAGATTTCGTTTTTCAGCACGACCTGGCACCTGCTCACAGTGCCAAAACCACTGGTAAATGGTTTACTGACCATGGTATTACTGTGCTCAATTGGCCTGCCAACTCTCCTGACCTGAACCCCATAGAGAATCTGTGGGATATTGTGAAGAGAAAGTTGAGAGACGCAAGACCCAACACTCTGGATGAGCTTAAGGCCGCTATCGAAGCATCCTGGGCCTCCATAACACCTCAGCAGTGCCACAGGCTGATTGCCTCCATGCCACGCCGCATTGAAGCAGTCATTTCTGCAAAAGGATTCCCGACCAAGTATTGAGTGCATAACTGAACATAATTATTTGAAGGTTGACTTTTTTTGTATTAAAAACACTTTTCTTTTATTGGTCGGATGAAATATGCTAATTTTTTGAGATAGGAATTTTGGGTTTTCATGAGCTGTATGCCAAAATCATCAGTATTAAAACAATAAAAGACCTGAAATATTTCAGTTGGTGTGCAATGAATCTAAAATATATGAAAGTTAAATTTTTATCATTACATTATGGAAAATAATTAACTTTATCAAAATATGCTAATTTTTTGAGAAGGACCTGTATATATATATAAATTAATTTTTTTTACTCTATTCAATCATTTGTAAGTGTGAACTCATGAAAGGCACAGGTAATTAGACAATATTTATTTATTTGTTAAATATTTTTTTTGGCGTCTCATCGTAGATTCAAATCTATAAATCGAAACGTATTGCATTTAGGAAGAAAAGGTTCAGTGTCTTTGGGTGGATTAGGACTGTTTGTGATTTGCTCTTAGTGATTTAGGAGTCCTCTTGACTACTCCTAACCTTTCACGGACTTAGGACCTAGTTTTAGCGCTAAAATGCTTTGTGAAATACTCTTAGAGCAAAAATTTAGGACTCCTAAAATTAGGACTGACACGCCCATTATTTTTAAGAGTTTCTCCTAAATCAGCAAGTTAGGAGCTACTTTTAGCCTTAAGATGTTTTGTGAATACGGCCCCTGATGTCTGAGGAATTTGCTGGAGAACATTCTGAGTTCTATCCAAAAACACTCACCTGCCTGTTTAATGGTTCCCAGTAAAAGACAAGACAGGCGTGGGGATTGCTATCCTATATGATTGAAAAAAAGAGGTAATTTTAAAGACATAAAGGTGCAAATGTAAACCCATATGGACATTTACTGGACAAAATGTTATTTTAAAGACTCACCAGCTCTGAACCTTTCCTACTCTCATAGTTGGTAAAGAAGCGAAATCCCTCCTCGCTGTAACCTTTCAGAAGGACCATGCGTGCAGAGGGGCGGCCGTCCCTTTAGAAGAGACAAGATGTGTTAGGGCAAAATTAAATTAGTGAATTATTTTATTATTATATATGTAGCCAAAAGTTCAAGCTACTGTGTATATTCCCATATACTGATGAACTGCACTGAGCTTCTTACTTGGTGGCTGTGGCAAGACACATTGCATTGGCTTCCCCCACCTCAGGGCATTTAGTGGCTTGATCAAACCAGCTGCCGAATTGTTTAATTGGATCTAAAGAAGCAAGCTGATCTTCCTCAAAACACTGTAGGATGAAATTAAGAAATAGTATGTATACATAATTCTCTTATACATTTTCAAAATTAATGATTTACTTATTTACTCTTTCATTATTCTCTTAATTAAGTTAGTAAAAAAATTGATGGAAGCGCACGTTTCAAGGTCAGCTGATAATGCTTAAGGTCAATGCTTTAATTAATTATCATTTTCCAAGGCATTTGGAAAGCACGTAATGTCAGTTGCAGACCATAAATAAAATGCACAATATTTTAGAATTACATTAATAAGGCTTTATACAGCTAATACAGAAATTTACCGTTCTTCGTGTCAAGCCTTTTGATGTAAAAATCACTGTTTCTCTGTGCAATACGTCTTTTGAATAGGGTCTGAGGTCATGGATATACACCTTACATAACAACCCCACAAAGCCCAAAGTATACGCTTCCCACCTCCTGATCGCTCTTATAGCTCTTTCTCATGTTACTCAGATCCATGTTGGTGCCGCTGTCCGTAAATTCCCTGCAGAAAAACGAGGTAAATAACGGAGGATTGCGGACTAGCAAGGTAACCCTGGGATCAATAAACTTCACAATTTTGCTGATGTTCCTAGACATGCAGAAGCTCAAAAGACGTTTCATGCCTGCAGCTCCAAAACTGCGTCATCACGTTCACGCTCTTACGTAAATGTTATGAAAACTCAATTATTTTTGTAAACAACTTTTAATTTTGAAATGAATAAAATAAAGAAATAAATACGTGATATTTAATCGTTAATTGTATATTCGATAATTAATTAACATTTTCAAAATAGCCCACACGATTAAAAATTTTAACTTTTGTTTTGTATAGTTTGTAAACTTAAAAACTAGCAAACATAAAAAAGAGATTTTGAGGTATTTTTTCTTTTTATATTTAGTTTTTTTTTATTTTTTTATTTTTTAAACATGAATATAACAGGCAACAACCTTTATTTTGTAAGCACGATACAACAAAACTGTCTACGTCAAATCCGGATCAAGATGGCAGCGACCTTGTGTGGCAGGCTTCTCCCGAAAGCGGGTAAGTTTCTGTTTTGATATTGCAGTGTTGAGTTTTACCAAAAAAAGAGCTAAATACCGTATATAACAAGCAATTATTTAAACCAAGAATTCCAATGAATATAAAATCACAGCTGAAAGACATGACGCTGTATTGAAGTACTGTACAGCATCATCACCATCATCATCTATCAGGGACTATGCAATTCTCTTTTGAGCTGCTTATTGGAAATGTGTGTTCAACTCTGTACAGTTTACTTAATGTTATTTATATATCGCTCTATATTTAGCGTTCTGTTATGTATGCATGCTGACACTTTGGATCAAATCTTTGTATTTGTTTTCATGAGAACATCACGTGATGTTTTAATCATGACATTCCTAAATAATTTGTGGCATTCTTTACATTCATATCATATTTTGAATATTAATGTTTATTGTAGCCTTAATGTTAATTATACCAATATTCATAATATGTCAAACTACAGGATGGCTGCCATTAACCCAAAGTGTTCGTCATGGCTCCAAAGCTGTCACTCGTCACAGAAAGCCAGTACACTTTCTCAAGCAGAAGCTGTTGGCTGTCACAGAGTACATTCCCCCCACACCTGCAGCTCCTCCTGGTGCTCTGGTTCGACGAGTCAGAAAGACTGAAGAGGTTGATCGTTGCTGTAGTTACTAAACACTATCTATATTGGAAGGATTTAGTTTATTGATTTCAAGTGAATTGTCATTAGTTCAAAATTAGACTACATGAATACTTGTATTCATCACTTTTTTCTTATATAATATATAATAATATTATATACTTAAGGGTTAGTTCACCCAAAAAATAAAATGTTGTCATCAATTACTCGCCCTCATGTTATTTCTAACCTGTAAGACTTTTGTTCAACTTCAAAACACAGATGAAGATAGTTTTAATAAAATCTGAGAGATTTCTGTCTCTCCATTGACAGTCCACGCAACTACCGATATGACTTCAAAAAGTTCATAAAGAGAATAAGAGATCATTAAACTAATCCATATGAATCAAACGGTTTAGTCCACTTTTTTTTTTTTTAGAAGAGACTCCATCGCTTTATATGAAGAACAGAGTTGATTTAGGCTTTTATTCACATATAAACATTAATCAACGCACACATTAGTTGTGGTAAACGGAAGCTCAAGCATGTTCGCTTGATGTGTGAGAACCAATGAGGTTCATTCAGAATCAGAATCAGAATCAGAAAGAGCTTTATTGCCAGGTATGTTGTTTACACATACTAGGAATTTGTTTTGGTGACAGAAGCTCCACAGTGCAACAGAGTGACAGCGACAAGACAAATAATAAAAAGAATAAAAGAATAAAATACAAATTTACAAGATAGACAAAGTGCAAAAAAAAAAAGAAGCAAAAAACAATATATAATATATACAATTGGATGTACAGTTATGTGTGCAAATTTGAAATATAAGTAAGTGTTTTAAGTAAATAATGTGTAATAGTGTTGTGTGTTCCATGCTTGTCAAGTGTTCATGAGATGGATTGCCCGAGGAAAGAAACTGTTCCTGTGTCTGGTCGTTCTGGTGCTCAGGGCTCTGTAGCGTCGACCAGATGGCAACAGTTCAAAGAGGGAGTGTGCTGGATGTGAGGGGTCCAGAGTGATCTTCTTTGCCCTTTTTCTCACTCTGGATAAGTACAGTTCTTGGAGAGTGGGGAGGGTTGTGCCAATGATTCGCTCAGCAGACCGGACTACCCTCTGTAGTCTTCTGAGGTCAGATTTGGTAGCTGAGCTGAACCAGATGGTAATTGAAGTGCAGAGGATGGATTCAATGATGGCAGAGTAGAACTGTTTCAGCAGCTCCTGTGGCAGGTTGAACTTCCTCAGCTGGCGAAGGAAGTACAACCTCTGCTGAGCCTTTTTCACAATGGACTCGATGTGGTTGTTCCACTTCAGGTCCTGTGAGATGGTGGTGCCCAGGAACCTGAATGACTCTACTGCAGTCACAGTGCTTTTCATGATGGTGAGTGGGGGGAGAGCAGGGGGGTTTCTCCTGAAGTCCACGATCATCTCCACTGTCTTGAGCGTGTTCAGCTCCAGGTTGTTAAGACTGCACCAGACAGCCAGCTGTTCAACCTCCAGTCTGTAAGCAGACTCGTCTCCGTCCCGGATGAGGCCGATGACTGTGGTGTCGTCCGCAAACTTCAGGAGCTTGACAGAGGGGTCTTTAGAGGTGCAGTCATTGGTGTAGAGGGAGAAGAGCAGTGGGGAGAGGACACAGCCCTGAGGGGCGCCGGTGCTGATGGTGCGGGTGCTGGATGAGAATTTTCCCAGCCTCACTAGCTGCTGCCTGTCTGTCAGGAAGCTGGTGATCCACTGACAGACAGAGGTGGGCACGGAGAGCTGAGTTAGTTTGGGCTGGAGGAGTGATGGGATGATGGTGTTAAAAGCAGAGCTGAAGTCCACAAACAGGATCCTCACATATTCTCGTGTTATGCTGCACGTTTGAGCTTCCGCAAGAACCAATGAAGTTCGTTCTTGTGCGTCAATCAAGTACGGTTGAGCTTCTGTTTATGTTCGCTGATCAATGTTTATATGTGAATAAAAGCTTAAATTCAATCTGTTCATCATATAAAGCGATCTTGTTTCTGAAAATTTGGACTAAACTGCTTGATACATATGAATTAGTTTTACAATCTCTTTATGAATTTTTTGACGTATCAGATTTGTAGATGCATGGACTGTCAATGGAGGGACAGAAATCTCTCAGATTTAAAATATCTTCATTTGTGTTTCGAAGATGAATTAAAGTCTCATGGGTTCGAAATGACTGACATGAGGGTGAGTAATTGATGACAATTTTTGTTTTCATTTTTGGGTGAACTAACCCTTTAGTATTATATACTTACACATAATATATTATAATTATAGAGTGTCATTTTAAGTGTCCCATTCTGGAAGCTTGTTTTCGGAACGGAATAATTATAAAGGTTAATTGAGACTTTTTATCTCACAATTGTGAGTTTATATCTCTTTATATATTATTTTCTCAGAATTGTGATATAAACTCAGAGTTGCAAAAAAAAAAAGTCAGAATGGTGAGATATAAACTTAGGGAAAAAAAGGATAATTATTTGGCAGAAACAAGCTTCCATAGTGCCATTAATGTATATATCAGCTTGCTTTCTTTTTGAAAAAAGTACTATAATAACGTATAATAATAATAATGTATTATACAATATATTTTATAAAATATATAATAACATTTTATAGTATAAATATGTGTTTCATTTTAAGTGTTCCATTAATGTATATATCAACTCTTTTAGGAAAGTACTCTGGCAGTTCTGTTGAGGAAAGACCTAGAAACCTTGTTTAAGGAGTGTAAGATGATTGCTGTGGTCCAAAACAATGCAATCAATGCAGAGGACCTATTGCAGCTGAAACACAAACTGAAAAGACACAATATCAGTATCAAGTTCTTTCCAAACCAGGTAATGCCAAGCTATAGTGATGATTACCACTGTTGAGATGTGAGCTACTGCTGTGTGACATTTTATTTGTTTGTTTGCAGGTGATGAGGTCTTTCCTCAACGACAGCATTTACTGTAACATGTTGCCTCTATTTGTTGGCCAGACTGTCATATTTGTTAGTAAAGAACCAAAAGTTAAAGAAATGCTGCAAGCGTTGAGGCGCAGTCCTCAGATGGTGCTGTTAGGTGAGTGTGCCATATACATGATCTTGCATTCAAAAAAGTTGGTATTGTCTCACAGGCTTTCTGAAACATTATCTTTCAGGTGCTTGCATAGAGAACACATTGCTCTCGTATCAAGGCATTCTCAATTACTCCAAACTCCCGTCTATGACCACTATCCAGGGTGAGCTAGTTGGTGGTCTAACCATGATGACCTCACAGACTGTCTCGATGCTACGACACCATCCAGCTCATCTTTCTGCCCTCCTTCAGCAGTACGTCAAACAGCAGGGCTCTGGGGACGCCACAAATGCTGTCACAAGTAAAGATGCTTCTACAATACAGGAAGCAGCTGCTTGAATTCTACAAATAGACATGGATGAAGAGATTGACAAAATGCATATAATAAAATGATATTATTTAAAGTTGCATTTTGGTCATTTGTATACCATACTATGCCACACTTCAATTTCCACAATGCATATTTTGGAGACTGGGGCTACTTGTCAAAAAGGCTAAATCTCAGTGCTGTAGTTACTCAATGTCCAATTTTACAGATGTTTTTTTTTCGCTAGCAGTGAAACACCTCATATTTTGTAATTTAATTAAATCTTCATATTTTGTAATTTAATAAAATTTACGAATAGCAATATTCACTATATATAATATTAATAATTGTTTTACTGTTAAGATGTTGCTTAAAAGCCAATAATAGGCTATTTAATGGCAGGTTCCATTGTGACAACCCCATATAGTTCGGCATTATGTCACAAAATGTCGAAAAAATGCTTAATATCACCATGAAATCAAAATGGACAATTATTGTTTTTATTAAATATTGTAGTATTTATTTATATCATGCTTTTAAATGAATGTGCTTTCGTGATCAAAAATCTAAACTTTTTGCAACGACATCTCTTCATTAATAACGTTTCTCGGCGCAAGGGGAGGATTAACTGTCACTCAAACCAAAACAATCCAATTAAATCCTAGTGGACAAATAAAGTCCCGCCCTACATTGTTTCTTGTTCGTTTCACTCGGATATACGTCACGATAGGGAAGAAAAGACTGTCGCAACTTCCGTTTCATGCCGAGTTGCGACTTTAATCGGCATCTTCAACATTAACGGTGGAAATGCAACAGGTTTTTGTTGTCAAGTCTTTAAGGTACGTACAGATATTGACTTTTAAAATGAAACCTGAGAAATATTCACTGGAATGAAACAAAAAGTGTGACAACTAGCCCCGGTCTCCCCTTTATTTCAGTAGACAGTGTCAATATTTATGTGCCTTTGAAAATGGTAAACCTATCAACGTGTATTAAACTGATTTTATTTAAAGTTTGTAGTACTGCTCAAATAAACACTAGCTAGTGGTCATGGATCCTGATTAGTGCTAATCTCTGGATTACTTCATGGTAATCTAGGTCAGTTCCTTTATTGTTACAGTTCCGGCTTCGCTGTAGTCTCTGTTTTTCATATTTTGACACCGGTGTGTGATTTTTAGGTTGGTTTTAAAATGGATCCTCTTTCAGGAAAAATCGTGCAAATCCTCTAAGTAAAATGTAGGCCTGCATGCTGATCATAAGGTAATACCTACATGAACCAACAGGGGGATACCCACTTGAAAATTAGTAAATTGTATCCCATCTCAGTAGAGGTAATGGCAGAGCAGCTCAATAGTTTCAACTATTAACGCATCTGAATGGCTGACTGTAGGTGAAGTTCCTCCTACCTGCCTGTAATGCCGACAGCTTGTAAGACACTAATGCGGATAATGATTTGGCGCGGAGCCTTGGGTGGATTTGGGGGAAGTTCAGTCACCAGTTGAGGATAGTGTGGGAGCTTACCGTACATCACTCTGGTATGCAAATGGAATATCTGCATTCTTGCGTTTTAAAGTGGTTGAACCGGTTGTCCTACCAAGTAGTGTAACGCACGGTTGTACAAATGGGGAAGCATGAAACTCAGACGCTTGAAGAGCATTACTCAGATATATACCACACGCTGGCCAAGCGCAGGAACCTCAGGTAAGAGCATGAGTTACAATACATAAAGAAACTTTGTGGTTTTAAATGCTGGTGATTGGTAGAAGTGTATGTCTAATACTGAAGTGGGCTTTTGTATTCATTGTTGAAATTATGAAAGGAATATCACAGCCTTTATCAGTGCAGTGGTGAACCTGACTTGAGCATTAACTCTTAAAAACACAACCCTACATTTTCTCTAACTATGAAAAGATTTTCTGTTGTTCAAACATACGTTTTATATCACATCCTTGAACTTGATTGCTTAGATAGTGCATGTTCTAAATGTCAATGTATTTGGCTATAAGAGTCTCTAAAAAATAAAATGTTCTGTATAAATCAAACATTTTTTTTTGTGTGTGATCATGTGTAAACAGAGTAAGACATTACAATACAGTTTTCTTCTTACCTCAGACCTCTTAATGTTCAATTTTGTGGAGTTCATCAGATGTTGGTTAACATTTAAAATGTTTACACTGTACTATTTGGTTTCGGTAGGCTTACACACTTCATGGTGTTTTATGTAATCCCAACCTTGCATTTTGTCTAACAATTATTATTTTTTAAAAGCATGCTCAGTTCTTATAAATTACAATAAAATCTAAAATTAAATAAAACTGAGGACTAAACATCTAGCTGACCTTTCTATGATGTTATTATGATAATGCAAAGGTGTAGGCCTACGTCACACTGTTTTCCTGCTGCTCTACATCATATTTACTGTGACCTGTCATCGTGCTGTGCTCACGGTGAAAAGCTATTCAAGCTAAAGGCTGCTAAAAAGGGATATTCAAAGCCAATTATCGTAATGACGCTAAGCTTCTCCCGTAGGTACCGTTACATGTTTGAGGTTACTATTCATGAGCATGTTGTTGTGAATATGCAGTTCTAATTACTTTTACCTATTTATGTATGAATATTGAAAATTATGTAATCAAATAGTTCATTACTCAACTACTAATTCAGCTGTTTACAGAGCTCCTCATATGCCCTCATTCTAGTTAAATGGGCAGGTATGAGCTTGTCAGAGTTGTCAAGACAGGTTTGGTTTCTGTTACACCCCTCTGATGACATTCCATTCAGCTTATAGCTTATATTCAGATTTTTCTATAATATATCAGTGTATAATTAAGCATATGCCACAATAAAGGTGTTTCCTAAGACCATACCTTATAGTTTTTAGCATCATTTACATTATGTAATTATGAGTGGGGTTTTTTTTTTTTTTTTTTTTCATGCTTTGCATTACTGTATGCTCTCGAGGTTCGTGCTAAGCCATTTAAAAAGTATTCATGAGACAATGAACTAGTGTGATCTAATAAAAGGCAGAAGGTAAAGTCCTGCCCAGGAAGTGTTGGCTAAGGCAGATCCTTACTGTTGGATAACAGAATTAGATGCGTTTTCTCTGAACACTGTTGCTTCTGTTTTTGTTTACTGTCACTGTGCTGGTTACCTTTGCCATGACTGTCTTTCAACCCTGACAATTTGTTGGCATTCAGTTGTACAAAACATTCACAAAACCAGACCTAAAATATAAAGGCGACTATGTACTTTCATATATTGTGTGGGGAAAAAAAGTTAAGCGCAATATCACAAAGACAACATGTTATTTCCCAAACAAAATTATTTAAAATAATTAATAGTATTTGTAAGATAGAATAAAATGAATATATAAACTATTAATACCCTGGTTATCGACAATATGGCAATAAGTCTTTTGCAAAATATAGTACACAATAAACTTTCCCTTGAGTCTTAACACGTGCTTGTCTGAATAACCATTAAGTTAAAAAGACATGCTAACAATGAAAAATCTTTGCTTTGCAGACATATTGTGCTCTAGTGTACAATGAGAAGGAGTCTCTAGCAGAGCTTATATTCACACCAAGCTCGACTAATAAGTGCACAAGAGGACATTTTTTAAATGGACTCCCACGGGTCTTCAGTGGACCACGGCCATTCACAGGCGAGTGGTGTGGAGAAGGTGTCTAGTGGCTGGCATAAGCCCACTCATTCCAGGAGTAGCAGCACAGCATCCTCACGCCACTCACGGCTGGTTTGTACCATCTGCTTGACGTATACACTCTTAAACTCCGGTTTCTTCAACTGATTTTTGAACACACCTAAATATTTTTGCTGACAAGTACATATGTGAAAAACTAGCATTGGGAGTTCTGCCTTTGGGTGTTTGAAACCAGTTGCTCAACACCTAACAAGTGTCCAATCAGATAGTGTGAAAACCAAACCAACAAGTTTGCGTTCTAACAAGCTCAATAGTTACATTTTGTTCATAGGGATTAAATGTGGCATGTTTTAAATGGGAAACGCCCTGTTGTAGGTAACTGTGATTGCATTTATTTCTCTGTTCCTAATAGAACATTAAAGACTGGGAAGTAATGGATGACTTTCCAGTAGATATAAACTTCACTGGAGAAAACATGCAGGATGCGAATACTCCAGGAATCTGTGAAGGTTACTTGATGAAGAGGAGAAAGTGGCCTCTTAAAGGCTGGCATAAGGTATGAGGAAAAAGTGATGTTACACACAATCTTTTTTTTCACAGGTAGTTGTTGTTAAGAATGTTTGAGTGACTTTAAAGTTATACTTTCTTACAGAGATACTTTGTCTTGGACAAAGGAGTCCTACGATATTCAAAAAACCAACATGATGTAAGTATGCTAATTATTATTTTTTTCCTTAACAACAATCCTGGATTCAGACTCTTTTAACATTCAGGGATTTACTTTTTCAACAGTTTTCCAAAGGGAAAATGCACGGTTCACTGGATGTCAGTCTCGCAGTTATGTCAGTAAACAAAAAAGCAAGACGCATAGATCTGGATGCTGGAGACAATCTGTATCACATGAAGGTAAGTTCATCCACTCTTCAGCTACTCAAATAGTTGTTCAGTTTCTCCCAAACTGAGGTTCATGAACCCCTGGGGGTTTGTGAGGGAACTGCAGGGACTGCACAAGTTGATGAAAAGCTAATAATTAATTAAATAACAAAATTATTAAATAAAAAAATAAAAACAATCAAGATAAAACACTTTAATCAAATATTGAGTATATTTTAATTTTTATCTGCATGTCATGTGACCATTAACTGACATCAGAGAACCACGAATATGCAAATTAGTTGTATTGAAATATCCAAAAAATTTCAGGGGGTACTTCATGCAACAATTTTAGTCCAAAGAGGTTCAGCTGACAATTATCTGAGTGGAATCCCATAATTAGTTACAGGAACAACCTTCAACAAACAGATTATGCTAGCTATTTCACCAAATAAATAAACCAAATAAATTTACATTCAAAAATGTCAACTGAACACAATTTACTTTTTAAACTAGGCCAAGACTCAGGATTTATATTACATATGGGTCACCAAGCTGAGTGCCCACAGGATGTATAAGAAGAACGAAGCTGCGCACATTCACAATGGCTTCCTCCAGGCCCTGTCCCACGGCAGTCATTTATCTCACAAAAACAGTGCCATGCAGGACATGGTGAGTAAAATGTTTCCAACGTTGACTTCACGTTGCCCTCTAAATCACCGGGGATTAGGAGAATGTGTCCTCACAATTTAAGAACAAGTAGAATTAGCGATTAGACCTTATGTCCCAGAAAGTGGTTTTACCTGTAAATGCACACTAATAGATGCTTTGTTAATTATTTATTTGTCTGATCTGATGAAAGTTACAAATTAATGTCTTATGAACAATGCCAGGGCACGTCAGTGTCTTATGTGGGTGAAAATGTGCCATGTGTCAATCCTGCCATTAATGGGAAAGTGTCAGCTTGGCTACAGTCACAAGAACCTGACATCTGTGCACAAGGTACTGCGATATTTTTAAATACTAGTGAAATGGTATTAAAGGGATTCATAAGCACAGGTAATTAACATTTGTGCTGTTTTCCAGAGCTTACCCGTTGTCAAGTGGAGCTGAATGAGCTGCAACGGCTGGTCCAAAAGTTGCAATCTTTAGAGACGGGCCAAGTGGTCAATAATGGAGACCTCCAGAGGATTATCAGCATGCAGGTTAGTAAAATGAGCCGGCTGGTGATAGGCCTTTTCTGGAATGACTTGTGAGTAAACGTTCCCACATGTGTTTGACCCACAGAATCTTCTTCTTGACAAGCCCAAGAAGAAGTCTGGCAAGATTTGGGGTCATTCTCGCACACTGTCTCGAGTTGAGGCTCTTGGAATGGTGAGGCTGCTCAGTTTACATGTTCTTTTACTTGATATTAGGATATCTTGGATAGCTTTGGAAGCTGTTATAATACAGATTGCCCTGCCATTGGAATTATTCTATGTTTTCCTTAGAGGTTTGGAAACTCTTATGGAATTTATTCCATATTCATGTGCAGTGTGATCCCAAAGATCTGTGTATTTTATTTTGAATACAATAGCCAGGCATTTGTGTTGTGATGTGTAGTAAGCATTAGAGCTTCAAAACCCCCAGTAATTTAGTGAACTCCTTTTTTACATTAAGCCATTTCGTGGGATTACTAAATCGGTAAGTCAGCACAAGACACATTGCTTGTAAATTTCTTGAAACTTTCGACACATACCAGGTAGAAAAAGCATTACAACATGTTTTCCTATTGCATTTCGCATATTGTGCCATTCAAAATATTTGGGGGTGGGTAAGTATCTAATTTCTCACCAAGGCTGCATTTATTTGATCGAAAATAAGTAAAAACAGGAATATTGTGAAATATTATTAATTTTTCTATTTTAAAATGCATTATTTATTCCTGTGATGGCAAAGCTGATTTTTCAGTATCATTACTCCAGTCTTCAGGATTCTTAAACGAATAGAACAGCATATATTTGAAATGGAAAATTTAAATTTTGATAAATGTAATGCATTCTTGCTGCATAAAAGTATTAATTTCTTTCAAATAAAAAAATCTTACTGACCCCAAACTTTTGAATGTTAGTGTATATTGTGGTTTAGTCTTTGCAGATGTACTATAGCTTCTGAATATTACATGCTGTACACATTTGGTGGATTACAGTCATTTATAAACTTGGATACCAACATCTCCTCCTACTTCTTTTCTACCCACCTTTTTAATGTAGTTATCATCAAGCCAACTGAACAGTTCTTCCCACCTGGGAACCTCCGTCCCCTCCATCCCCGATTATGTCTGCACCCAGGCGACCCCATCAGCCTCCACCTCATCAGAAGGCAAGAGACTCCACCAAGACATCTGCTCCATGTCCCAGAAAGGTATGAGAGTAACTCATTAATGAGTTTATTTTTTTACATTTAAACCCATTTTATGCCTATTTGCTGCATTAGACTTAATTTCTGAATGTCTTTTTCCTCTCAGTCCATACCTCTCTGCGTACTGCACATGAGGCTCTCGCTCAGGAGCGCCAACGGCTGCAGGACGCCTGGTCCAGCAGGGAGCTTCACCACACTACCTCTGCCCAGATCAACAACCTCTGCAGCCTGGCTGAGGTAACATGGACTTATGTTATCTCATGAAAGGCCCATAGTACATCGCTTTCTCTTGAAATTTCCTGCAAGCATGCAAAGAATAGATTTACTACAGCTTATCTTATTAAATGTGCTGTACGCTTTATACCAAGTTTGTCAAGCCTTTCTCCTGAAGGGCCACTATCCTGCAGAGTTCATCTCCATCTCCAACTCCAATTAAACACCAAAACCATCTTACTAGGCATACTAGAAACTTGCAGGCAGATGAGTTGGAGCTAAATTCGTCTGCAGGACAGTGGCTCTCCAGCAGCAGGTTTGGAAACTCCTGCTATATACCATAAAACTAACACCCCTTTTGATGCTAGTAAATGCTTTAATGCAGTGGTTCTCAACAAACATCTAGGGGGGCCTCAAGATTACTTAAAATGATTTAAAATAAGACAAAAGCTTTAAAAGAAATTAAAATCAAGATATTTTAATTCACCCCCTCAAAAGATTTTTTTTCATTGAAGAACCAGGATTACCACTGTTTAGAAACAAATGGATATACGAGGTAGCCTTATTTTAAAAGTGTGATGGGCTTGGAAAACTAAAATTAGTTCAACTATTTTATAATTTCATGGTCATTTTTATATATTTTATGAACACACATTTCTCTACTTATGCCAAGCTGTAAAATATTTTTTGGCGTAGAAATTTAGTGAATATTTAATCTAATCTAAATATTAATCTAATAATTCACAAACAACTGGAGAAGTCATGGTGCCTTTGAATATTGTGTGCAGTGGTAGGCCTTGGAGTCAAAATGGTTGAGAACCACTGGTTTAATAGTTTGTTTGATTTTTCAGTGCATTATATGTTGTTTTACTGCATAGATGTGTGTGTGTGTGTGTGTTGTGTGTCTTTAGTTAGATGTTAACTCCCGTCATACCCAAATCCACAAACTCTCAGTGTCCTCCAACTCCTCAGAAGACTCCTTCCGTACTGTGCTACAAAGGAAGGTGTGTCACTTTCTACCCAGAACCTACTCATCCTGTTCCCATTTTTGTCTCTTTCTCTCCCTCCTCCACCTTCTGCTTTTTTCTTCTGTTTACAGGTTGATGGGTTTCACCTACTTCATATGCCAAACAGGCTCTTTTGTCCAATCATATTGTTATTAGCAGTATGATCCAAACAAGCTCACAGTTACTAACTACTTATATGTCTGTCTTTGTTTTACTCAGTCTGGCTCAGGCCGTAGTTCGTCTATTCGTGCGCCCTCGGTGGCTGACTCAGCGGCGGAGTATTTTGACGCATGTGATGAGCTTATGTGTGCGAGCTCTTCTGAGATGTCAGATGAGTCTGGTCTGAGTGACGGATCCAGTAATTCAGAGCCTGATGAGGCTCATGGTTAGTGAAAATAAATTTAAATGCTCAGTAAGCACATATGAGTGTAGTGTTTTAGGTGTCTATATACACTACCATTCAAAAAGCTGGGCTTGGTAAGATATATTTTTTGTTAAAGAAATAAATACTTTTATTCAGGAAAAAATTCATTAAATTGATCAAAAGTGACAGTTAAGACATTTATAGTGTTACAAAAGATTTCTATTTAAAATAAAGGCTGATATTTTTTACTTTTTATTAGTGCTGTCACTATTAATCGCGATTAATCTCATCCAAAATAAGTTAGTTTACGTAATGTTTGTGTACTTTGTATTTATGTATATGTAAAAACACACACGTGTATATTTAACAAAAATATATTTTTTATATATAAAATGTTTATTTATAATATTCATTATATTTAATGTAAATATATAAATATACATGTATACATATTTTTTAAAACATGTATGTGTAATTATATATACACAGTACACACTTATGTAAACAAACATTTTTTTTAGATGTGATTAATCGTTTGACAGAACTACTTTTTATTAATCAAAGAATCCTGAAAAAAAAAAGTCAGTTTTTACAAAAATATTAAGCAGCACAAATGTTTTCAACTGATAATAATAAGAAATGTTTCTTTAACACCAAATCAGCATATTAGAATGATTTCTGAAGGGTCATGTGACACTGAAGACTGAAGTAATGACTGCTGGGAATTCAGCTTTTCCATCACAGGAATAAACTATATTTTAAAAACTATTAAAATTATGATAATTTAAATTATAATATTTCTTAATATCACAGTTTTTTGATTGAATAAATGTGACCTTGGTGAGCATAATAGATTCCTTTAAAAAAAATCGTACCAACCCCAAAAATTTTGAATGGTACTGTGTACTTGTTGTTGTATAATCTATCACATTGTTTGTTTTAACTTTTTTCCTTTTTTCTTATGAACTCAACAGCAATGGCTTCACGCAAATACCGTGCCAGCCTTTCAAAGGCGCCACCAAAATTGAACATCATCAAGAGCACCGGACGCCGTACTAGTCTGCCTGCAGTCTGCCCTGACAACAGCCACGTTGGTTTGATGACTATCCTCTACAACAACATAGGGAAGGATCTGTCCCGTGTCTCCATGCCAGCTGCTCTGAATGAACCTGTGTGCCTGCTGCAGAGACTCTGTGAGGAGCTGGAATATTCTGACCTACTGGACACTGCCAATCATACCGATGACCCCTACCAGAGGATGGTAATGATTACAGAAGCTTTAGCAAAGCTACATATATCTGAATGTGTCTAAATTATATAACAAACTATTACTTTTACTTACTACTTTTTTGTGTTTTTGAAAGAAGTCTCTTATACTCATCAAGGCTGCATTTAAAAAATACAGTAAAAACAATAATATTCTGAAATATTATTACAATTTAAAATAACTGCTTTCTAATTTATTCCTGTGATGGCAATGTTGAATTTTCAACAGCCATTACTTCAGTCTTCAGTGTCACATGATCCTTCAAAAATCTTTCTAACATGCTGATTTGGTGCTCAACAAAAGCTACTGTGTGATTATCACAGTTAAAAATGGTTGTACTGCTTAATAGTTTTGTGGAAACTGTGATACATTTTTTTTTTCCCAGGATTTTTTGATGAAGAGAAAGTTCAAAAGAGAAGCATTTAAAAAAATAAAAAATAATCTTTTGTAACATTATAAATCTTTTACTGTCACTTTCGACCAATTTAATGCATCTTAATAAAGTATTAATGTTTTAAAAGAAATGGTATAAATAGCATACTTTTCTGTTTTGTCTCTGTAAAGGTTTATATTGCTGCTTTTGCCATATCTGGCTATGCCACGGCTCAGTTTCGCAACCGTTACAAACCTTTTAATCCAATCCTGGGAGAGACATTTGAGTGTAACAGAGAGGACAGAAGCTTCCGCTACGTTAGTGAGCAAGTAAGTGATTGTCACTACTGATCGTACATCAGATATGTTTGCTATCAAGCAGTTGTTTACTCTGTGGTTTTGTGTTTGCCTTTAGGTTTCCCATCATCCACCCATATCTGCATGTCATGCAGAATCAGACAATTTCAACTTCTGGCAGGGTATGTTTTATGTCCTGTGTGATGTTATGATGTACTGTATGTTTGAATTTGAATCTTATTCCTTTTTTTATTTATCTCACATGCTGAGAGCAGACCAGAGATGGAAGAACAAGTTTTGGGGAAAATCTTTGGAGATCATGCCAACAGGGATGGTGAATGTGACTCTAAAAAAGCAAGTATCTGCTTGATTTTGCTGTCGATGGCTTTTTAATTATAATGTTTAGGAGGAATTCTGATTTTTTTTATTATACTGTAATTATAGATATGGGGACCACTATGAATGGAACAAAGTGGTTACATGCATCCACAATGTCCTCAGTCAGCAGCGATACCTTGAGCACTATGGCGAAGTCGTCATTCGCAACCTGAACAGTTCGGTCTGCACCTGTAAGATCACATTTGTCAAGGTGTGTTCAGTTTTGATTGTTTAAATTTGATTCATTTTGTTTTTATTTGGAGTACATATACAGGTGCTGGTCATATAATTAGAATATCATCAAAAAGTTGATTTATTTCACTAATTCCATTCAAAAAGTAAAACTTTCATTACACACAGACTGAGATATTTCAAATGTTATTTTTTTTTGAATTTTGATGATTATAACTGACAACTAAGGAAAATCCCAAATTCAGTATCTCAGAAAATTTAGAATATTATTTAAGACCAATACAAAGAAAAGATTTTTAGAAATCTTGGCCAACTGAAAAGTATGAGCATGTACAGCACTCAATACTTAGTTGGGGCTCCTTTTGCCTGAATTACTGCGGCAATGCGGCGTGGCATTGAGTCGATCCGTCTGTGGCACTGCTCAGGTGTTATGAGAGCCCAGGTTGCTCAGATAGTGGTCTTCAGCTCTTCTGCATTGTTGGGTCTGGCATATCACATCTTCCTCTTCACAATATCCCATAGATTTTCTATGGGGTTAAGGTCAGGCGAGTTTGCTGGCCAATTAAGAACAGGGATACCATGGTCCTTAAACCAGCTACTGGTAGCTTTGGCACTGTGTGCACGCTTCTGACGCTGTCTGTTGTTCAAGAGTGGCTTGACACAAGGAATGCAACAGCTGAAACCCATGTCTTGCATACATCTGTGCATAGTGGTTCTTGAAGCACTGACTCCAGCTGCAGTCCACTCTTTGTGAATCTCCCCCACATTTTTGAATGGGTTTTGTTTTACAATCCTCCCCAGGGTGTGGTTATCCCTATTGCTTGTACACTTTTTCCTACCACATCTTTTCCTTCCCTTCGCCTCTCTATTAATGTGCTTGGACACAGAGCTCTGTGAACAGCCAGCCTCTTTTGCAATGACCTTTTGTGTCTTGCCCTCCTTGTGCAAGGTGTCAATGGTCGTCTTTTGGACAACTGTCAAGTCGGCAATCTTCCCCATGATTGTGTAGCCTACAGAACTAGACTGAGAGACCATTTAAAGGCCTTTGCAGGTGTTTTGAGTTAATTAGCTGATTAGAGTGTGGCACCAGGTGTCTTCAATATTGAACCTTTTCACAATATTCTAATTTTCTGAGATACTGAATTTGGGATTTTCCTTAGTTGTCAGTTATAATCATCAAAATTAAAAGAAATAAACATTTGACATATATAAGTCTGTGTGTAATGAATGAATATAATATACAAGTTTCACTTTTTTAATGGAATTAGTGAAATAAATCAACTTTTTGATGATATTCTAATTATATGACCAGCCCCTGTAGGTAAAGTCTTTGTACAAATGTAGAATTATTATTATCCCCCCCCCCCCTCTCAGTCGCGTTACTGGGGTTCAGATGGTTCCAAAAACGAAGTGCAGGGACAAGTTCTTGACGAGACTGGAAATGTTGTCCATCGTTTTGGTGGATTTTGGCATGAGGGGATCTTCTGTGACACCCTGCCCAATCCACAGTGTGTCTGGAAGCCAAGTGAGTACTGCCATTTCCATTTTATTTTTTTTTTAATACTGTTGTCATCTTTAAAGTCAACATGAGCTGCTGTTGGCAAACCAATTTGCTTTTGTAATGTAATGCATTTCCAAATGAAACAAATTTATTTTATCCAATGGGAATTATCCAGACTAAAATGCATTTGCTACAAAAAATGCTAAATACCAATTTGGATATTGGTCAACATTAGGCATTAAATGGTTAATGAAAATTTAAAATTAAAATTGTCATTACTCACCCTCATGTCGTTCCAAATACTTGACTTTCATTCAACACACATGAAGATCTTTTTGATGAAATCTGATATTTTTCTGTTTCTCTATAGCTATGCTACCACTTTTGATGCTTTAAAAGTTCATAAAGAGATTGTAAAACTAATCAATATGAATTGAATGGTTTAATCCAAATTTTCTGAAGAGATACGATTACTTTATATGATGAACAGATTTAATTTAGGCTTTTATTCACATATAAACAGAGTTTCCGTTTACCACTACTGATGTGTGAGTTGATGAATGTTTATACAGTATGTTGTCAGAATGTCTGTGCTTTCTTACAGATCCACAGCCCAAGAACTACTTGCTTTACTATGGCTTCTCTAGCTTTGCAATGGAGATGAATGAGCTGATCCCTGACCTTAAGCCCCTGCTGCCCCCTACAGATACACGCTTGCGCCCTGACCAAAGGTGAGATCCTTATAATAGACAATGATAAACAATCATAGACTTTGGGGCCTGATGATAAGGAATGATTTATGAATCCCAAATAATTCGATTGTCTGTTTTGATTATATACAAAACATAGTAAGTCTGTGAAACAGTTTTTTTTGGGTCATCTGTTTTAAGTGTGCTTTGTGTTTTTAGGCTTCTTGAGGAAGGGAAAATACAGGAGACTGATAAAAAGAAGGATGAGATAGAGGAAAAGCAAAGAGAAAGGAGGAAAATTCTGGCCAAGAGAGGAGAGGAGCACATTCCTCGCTTCTTCAGGTTAGTTAACATTAACTCTCAAACTGATTTATTCATAAGAATTAGAGGTGGAATCAGTGGAATGTTTTAATGTCCCCATCTTACAGGAAATCTTTGGATGATGCTGGAAGGGAAGTTTGGCTGTACAATGGAACATATTGGAAGATTAGGGAGAATCCTGGATTTTCCAATGTTAAAAACCTGGATTTATGGTGAAGAACAAAGAGTACAGCAACACTGTGGACACTAAATCCCTGTGATAAATTCAGTTTGCACAGTTTTTAAAAAGACTATACAAACTTGGAGCTTTTGGGAGCAAAGATGAATTGCCAAGGGTTTTCGTACTAAACTGAATCCATTGAGCAAGGATGAAGCTTTTACCAAACTGCAACAGGAGGGATACATTTTGAATATTTCTATTTATTTTATGGTTGAGGACACTGAAACTTGGTGGACAGTTTGACCTTGTCTTACACTTTGGATAAAATATAAGCCAAAAGGTAATTGAGAATGTATGCGAGTTCTGGAATTTTTTTTAGTTTTAACAATTGCACACGCACATTTCTATGGACAATGTTAATAATTACCTTTCAGTTCAAGTACTTATGTGCCAGTGGAAACAACAAGAGTCTGGATAAAGAAAATGGATTATTTGATCATGTGTAATATTCAAGGGTCACCAGTTCGTAAAAGGAACGTTATTTCTCTTGCAAAGCCATGGCTCAACCTGAGCAGGATTTGTCAGTAAATGGATTAACTCTAATTTGGGCCCTCATTGACTTGTACTAAAGGAGATTCCTGAAATCTGTCCTCGGCACTCTTAGATTGCACATCTTTGTTGGGTTTTTTTCTTTCCCCCTCCCCATTTTTTTGTAACCAAATGTAAGCTTTTAATTTTAGTCAATGATATTATATTTATTGGCATTTAAGAATGAATGAAACTCACAGTTTGAAATGTGACATCAGGAATAACCATTTCGTGTAGGCCTGGATGAACAAAATCAGTGTACAAATGTGCAATTAATAAACCTTCAAGTCATGACTTGCATAGCTATTTAAAACAGCAATGAAATGTACAATATTAAAGAATAGAAAAAAATTTAATTTAGTATACTTCAGTCTTTATTACATTTAGAATGAATCAAAAACATCATTTATTATTATATACAGTATTTGACAGCTGTGTCAGAGGCTCAGTGTGCTTGGCTGAGAAAACTTACTACAGAGCACCACTTATTATTGGTAATATTTTTATTACTTGTTGCTTTTAACTCAACAGATAGACAAGGATGGTGCCAGAAAGAACGTAACCTAAAAAGGTGCTTTAAAAGACCTGCCATTGACACTCTCAAAGATATGAGGAGCATAATGTCCACCAGGGGTCAGCCAAAAACATGGATTGATTGCTAATATGACAGCAACTGGCAATTTGTTCAGTATTTTCAGTGCACAACAACAGTAACTAAGGTTTCAGTGCATTTCGGTGTATAAAAAGAAACTAAACACGAGCATTAATTACACGTCTTTTAAATTAACATATAAACACTTTAATTGCACTTTAAAATACAAGTTTGTTCTGTAACATTTATTGTCAGTTAAATAATGTTGCTATCTCTTTTAGCCATTTTGTTTATCATTTTAAATTTCTTAACTAACCTTAATAAACCCATAAACAAAGTAATTCCTTCAAATTATTACATTTGTAGAATATTACAAATTCTCCACCATCTATATTACATGGTATAGGTTAAATAACCAGGTATTATATCTGGCAATGGCATTTTAAAATAATGCAGTTTAAACCATATTACGCTTATTTCAATTGGTTTTGCATCAAAATACATATATGAAAGATAATCAGAGGCAGTTAGAGTCAAAATTGCTGACTTAAAAAAAAAAAAAAACTAATACCATGTTGGTTTTTGCAGCATATTACAATTTCCCGGAAACTTGAACACATTGATGGAAAGGAATTTTAACGAAAAATCATTATTTTTAATTGTTCTATTTTACAAGTAATATGAATACAGGTGGTTTCATATTGGGACACAGCCCATACGCAATTGTCTGTGTTCGTATCTGCGTGTGTGATCTGAAAGATGCACAAAGCTTCTATGAATTGACAGTTCTGAGAGCTCACTGGCTTCTGGTGTGTCCCAGAAGTCCCTGCACTGTCTTCTGCAGTGGCATCTTGTCACCCACTTATCTGTCTGAGGTCATTCTCACCTTTGAATGCCAGCGGTGCCTGATAGGCTTAGACTGAAGGCTCATTCTTCCTCTGTGTCACTGACGTCTGTGTGTGGGCTGTCTGCGTGTTACTATGTTGTTTGAATAAAGATGATGTATAGTCAGTCTGAAGCCCCTGCCAGGTGTCCGTTTTTCCACCCTGTCTATCTGCATACCGTCATGTGCGACGCCTCAAGACATGATGCTGTTGGTTTAAGTATGTCCTGTTACAGGTCATCAGATTGACACTAGTGCGTTTATCCTGACTCGTCGACTTTAACTAAATGAAACCTGAGGATTACAAGGCCCTATCTAAATCGCCTTCACACAAATTGCCAATTTTTCTTCTACAGTACGCTGTTGAAGTGAAATTGTTATTTAGCACTATGAGACTTTACAGAGATTTTCTAAGAATTACTCTCTCTACATTGGTTGTTTTGCATTTTAAATCTGCACACTATTTTCCCTTTGACCTATTTGACCTTTAACTCTCTTTATTTGCCTGTTTTTTATTTTTATTTATTTTTTTATTTTTAAATCTGAAACAGTGCAGTGCAGTTTTTNCAGTTTTTGTAAAAAAAAAATAAAAAAAATTTCTATATATATATATATATATTATACATTATTTTTTACATTACTGCCGTTCAAAAGTTTGGAGTCGGCAAGATTTTTATTTATTTGCTCACAAAGACTGCATTTAATTGATCATAAATATAGTAAAACCAGCCATTTTGTTTTTAATTTTCAGCAGCCATTACTCCAGTTTTCAGTGTCATCCTTTCTAATTCTAATATGCTGATTTGACACGTAAGAAACATTTCTCATTATTATCAATGTTGAAAACAGTTGTGCTGCTTGATATTTTAGTAGAAACCCTGATAAATCTCGACTATCAACCATGTTATGTCTGTCTATTAAAAGATGGAATCCCAGCTGGTGTATAGAGCCATGGTCTGTTAGACGAGATGGCTCTTTTATTTCCAGCATGTGTTGTCTGAGTGGCCTAGGGTTTAATGTGCTTATTGATTGTGCTCCCTGTAGGGGTGCATTTTGGGATTGACTGGACACACAAATGTTGTACTGTAAGGATCACGTTTGAATGCACAATGTATTAACTCATTGTGCTAAATTGATATGCAGCACACAAGTGCATGCAACATTAGCCTGTTTAAATAAATCTGTTTAATATGAAAAAATTTGTAATGTTGTTTACAATGAGACAACATTGTATTATTGTACAGAAACAGTTTTTTTTAACAATCTGAAAAAACAGCTATGTTACAGCAACTATTGCTGAAGCCAGTTTGAAGATCAGCACATGCTTAAAGGTCCAAAGCATCACATCTTGAGTGAGTCAAATCCATGTCATTTAGAGACAAATTAAAGGGCTTCTGCACAAAATACCAAAATGTTCTGCAGCCATACGATCCCAGACAGCAACATGTGGGGCAGATCCGGCCCACCTCTGGTATATGTGGATTACACGCGGACCAGATGTGGGCCAGATCTGGGCTGACACTATGCTTCTGTCAGGGATAGCTTTGGATGAGAAACAGACTTAAATTTAAGTCATTATTCATCTGCTCCAACTCTCTTTTGGTGCGTTCATGAAAGAACAAGCCATGTCCAAATTGCGAATACTTAAATTTCATGTCTGTTTCTCGTCCAAATCTTGACGTCGCACTTTTATGGTGCCTTTGCATCCTTGAAAGTACTTTGTTGTAATTTCTTTAAAATGCCTTTCTGTTACACAGAAAAAAGAAAGTCATACGAGTTTGGAACAACATGAGGGTGAGTAAATGATGACAGACTGTGAACCATCCCTTTAAGTCCATGTTTTTAAAGACAGACGAGAATGTGATGAGAACGATTTGATTGTTTGTTCAAGTGTGCTTGTGGCGCGTGGGTTTTTGTTAGGTGTTTTCATGTCTGTGGCTGATGAGGGGGACATAGACAGTTCCTTTGGGGGAGTGTCAGCAGGTGTGCTGTGAAATCTTCAGCTGCTAAAGTCACACAGGTCTGTCTGTCTGTGTGTCTCCAGGCCAGTGTCTCAGTGCAGTCACATCGTCTTCATCTTTTGTGTGACGGTGACCTTCAGAACACCTCCACATGACCCCCAAACATCTAACACAGGGAACACAAAGCACAGAGGGGCCATCTAACACCTGGCACTGTAGCTACTATCACAGAGAGCTTGATCCCTGTGTCTCGGGTCATGCAGACAGACGGTGGGTGGAAGACGGTAAGAGCACAGTCTGAGTGCTGGTCTTCAGTGGGTGTAGAAGCCGTAGTAGCCTGCATCACTGCAATTGTCCTTTTCGCAAGCCTCTGTGCTGCGGTTGGGAGGGGAATTTTCCGTGCTGGAGGTGTAAGGCGACACTCGCCTCTTCTTGCTCTCTCCTCCCTCGAACAAGCCTGAGTCGGCAGAGTCCACCGATTTAACCGAAGGGGCTTCCATCCAGGCGTCCTCCCCGGACTCTTTGGACTTCTCTTGAAGCAGTGACTGGCGCTGGGGCTCAAGGAGCGACGGGGAGGGATGGAAGCGAGAGTTCGCCGCTGAGGGGGAGGATGACGAAGCTGGGGATGAGACGGTTCGGAACCAGCCGAGACTAGACCCGGGTTTACTGTGGTGTGGGTGATTAAGGTACTGCGTTGAGGGCCGTCCTGAGCCCCATGGCCCTGGGTTTGCAGCGGACACCGGCCCGGAGGCAAAGGGGCTTTCAGGGTAGTAGCTCAGCGGGTGGTGGGGGGACGACTGTAGCGGAAAGGGCTTGTAGAGGCTGTTCGAAGGGTATTCGCTCTCGTACGCATTGAAGTCGAGGCGGTTCGGCGGCACCCCCTGCTGGCTGGGCAGGTACCAGCGGCTGTGAGGGCTGGCGGCGGGGTCTTTGGGGCACTGCTGAGTCATGCTGACAGGCTCGCGGCTGTAGAAACGACTCTGAGACAGGGGACTCATGTACTGGTCAGATAGGTACGGCTGGTGAGGGTAACAACCGCCTGGAAGGAGCTGCTGGCTCTCGGTTGGGGAAGGCGTGAGGCGATCCGAGTCAGGAGGTGCGTACAGCCTACATAAGAAAAGAGAGGGTCAAAGGTCAACTTCAACAGACAAAATGCCTTCAGAAATGTTAATCTGTTAATGTTAAAGGGTTAGTTTACCCAAAAACCTCATGTCGTTCCAAACCTGTAAGACCTTCGTTCATCTTCGGAACACAAATTAAGATATTTTTGATGAAATTCGAGAGTTCTCTGACCCTTCCATAGACAAGACAGCAATTTAATTAGCACTTTCAAGGCCCATCGTTAAAATAGTCCATGTGACTACAGTGGTTCAACCTTAATTTTATGAAGTGACGAGAATACTTTTTGTGCCAAAAACAAACAAACAAAAAAATTACTTTATTCAACAATTTCTTCTCTTCCCTGTCATTCTCCTATGCTGCTGACTAGGGCTGCACAGTATTAGAAAAAACTTTGCGATATTTAGATTTTCTGCGATATATATTGCGATATGAAATAAATTCACCAGATTACTTGAATAGCTCTGTTTGGATAGAGTTAATAATTCTAGAATGATTGGGGTGATTTAAATGAAATAAAAAGTGCTTTATGTTTTTACGGTCAGTATTCAGCTACAGAAAATGTATAATCAAATATAAAATAACACTGTAAAGTCTTCACTGTATAAATTTAATATAATTAATCTGTGTTAAAGCTGCAAAAGGGATTTTCTTTGTATTTTGTTGTTTTCTTTAACATTCATGACGCAAATGCAGCAAGAATATTAGCCTGCTTTCACTTTAAGACTAAATGCATGGATCCAATATAATGTCACACGTCCGTTTTCTTTGTTTGCGTAACCTAAGCCACAAGCAACTTTGTTTACAAGGATACTCGCAAAGATGGACATTTTGACATAATTTTGCATGTATGTTTCCGTTCAAGCACAAATAAACGCGAAAGTGAATGGAATTCGGTGTTTGCATGCGTCTGCGCAGCTCTGTGTGCGCACAGAAAACCGCACACAACTGACAGGACCTAAAACACATGTAAATGAGGAACTTTCGCTCTATGATGGTTAAACTTTGCAATTAATCTGAGAATGGATATGGATTGACGATCCCTATACTTGACATCTTCCTGTAATGTGACTATCGCGGATATGCACATCACAATATCGTTGCTAAAACGATACATCGTGCAGCCCTACTGTTGACGTAGTAAACACAGTGCAGAGCTTCCAGGTTCTACATCATAACGCCGACTCATTGTTGGCCAGCTCTTGTGTCAGCATCACACGCATGCGTCGTGCTGCTCACGTGAACAGCGTCAGCCAATACTGATTCGGTGTTCTGACGTAGAACCTGGAAGCACCGCACTGTGTTTACTACGTCAACAGAGTAGGAGACTGACAGGGAAGAGAAGAAATTGTTGAATAAAGTAGTTATTTTTGTTTTCTTTTTTGCACAAAAAGTATTCTTATCGCTTCATAAAATTAAGGTTGATGCACTGCAGTCACGTGGACTATTTAAAAATGTCTTTAGGGCCTTTCTGGGCCTTGAAAGTTCTTATTAAATTGCTGTCTATGGATGAGTCATATTCCTCTCGGATTTCATCAAAAATATCTTTATTTGTGTTCTGAAGATGAACAAAGGTTTTACTGGTTTGGAACGACATGAGGGTGGGTGAACTAGTCCTTTAATACTGTTTTAGCATCAACTGAATTGAGAACCCCTTTTAAATTCTAATTTGGTTTCTGAATTTAAATTAAGGTAGCAAACAAGATTTTAATGTAAGGAAGTGGAATTAAAGAGATTTGAAATTCAAAGAAATTCATATAACTGTCATTTTGAAAACAGACAGAGAGACAGACAGATAGTTCCACAGAGACCAATTTTTCTGTATGTAATTTACTCCAGGCTTACTTACGTGTCATAATTGTCCCGGAAACCTTTAGCAAACGGGTTATGATCTATTTTCAGCTGAGTGATCTGTGAAATGGCAGGGGAAGGGGTTGGAGAAAGGGCAGAGAGAGAGAGAGAGAGAGAGAGAGAGAGAGAGAGGGTAAGAGTAAAGCCACATTGGCACAGGAAGCACAGTCAGGGAGACTGATAGATCACTGCTGTGACGAAATAATTAATGAATTACACTCATACTCTTTCCTACAGCCGCAGTTAACATCTCCAGCACACACAACCCTTTACCAACATCACAGACTCTGTGCAGACATAACACGACTCTTTCGTCTGGGTCGGCCCACACTGTGATGTCATGTCTGATTGTTTGCTGGAAGCAGTGGCTATGTGGCAGTTGCAATCTGATTAGTAAGAAAATAACCCACAGCATGATGTGTTCAGATGATGCAACTTACATCTGCATTCTGGTAGGCAGTGACGGCAATGAACTGAGTCTCAGGGAAGACAAACATCTGAGTTTTAGAGGTCAGGAAGGGATCCTCTGTTCCATCCTCCTTCACCTCCGTGATGTGAAGACGTGGTTGGTATTTATGGAGCGACTGCAGCACTATCATCTGTATTCCAAGGAATGCAACAGTCAGAGAAATAGTGCAGATATGCTATGGTGTTGCAGAATGATATATTCAGCCCAAATGGTAAACGTACTCTCTGTTTGACTACAACCAATGTCGACATAGATGACTCAGGTGTGGGTATGGTGTAGTAAGACTGCTTAAATGGAGGTTTATTATATTACCTGTCCTACATTGTTAGAGCTGCCTTTGTTATTGGTAAGTTTCAGTTTGCCAAAGGAAACTTCCTGTCTCATCCAGTGATTCCCAGTGTTGGGAGAGTCTGGGTGCATATACATTCTGTTTCCTATAAAAAAAAAGCAAAACAAAACAAATAAATATTTATATAATGAATGCAGTTTAAATATTCATGTATTTAAATCATGTTTTACTGTCAATGACAGTATTTTATTGATATATCTTGTACCACTCAAAAGTTTGGGGTCAGTAAGTATTTTAATGTTTTTGAAAAAAGTCTGCATAAAAGGCTGCATTTTTTTTTTTATATCAAAATACAGTAAAAAAGTGATATTGTGAAATATCATCACAATTTAAAATAACTATTTTGTATATA
>RJVU01067793.1:4874125-4888536 GCA_003731715.1 Anabarilius grahami | reverse complement strand
TAAATATAATTAAGTAAAAAAAAAAAAAATATTATTTTTAATAAAAATAAGCCTGATAAAATAGCCTTTATTAAATCATAATTTCTCATTAGATATGTTTGTGTTGATGAATAATATGTGGAAGATCTAATGAAGAGAAACACAGTCACAGCGAGTGAGTCGTTTCCATCCATTTTGCGTTTCCAAGATATTTTTTACTTTTTGATTCTTATATTTCTGACTTTCATTCTCACTCAGGCACACAGAATTTTTGTTACATGATGATGTTACCAGCAGTACATGGATGGCATACAATTTGGCATACAATTTTAGTAATTGTTTATAAATTATGTCTTAAAGTTCAATATAAAAAGTGTCTTTTTTCAACAACTGACTAGTAATATCATGAAGACAAACACAAAACATCACATGGGTAAAATTACATAAAAACAATGCAGTAACTATAAAAAAATAACATGAAATTTAACATACAACACTATATACACTTTCATCTTATGTACAAAAATAAGAAACTTTTTTCTTTTTTTCTTTTTAAATGTGATGGACTGTGCAGGGGATTCTGGGCATGCCTCTATAGAAACTACTTTTTTTACCTTAAAAAAAAAAAAAAAATCAAGGTATGTATATGCATTGCATAAATAGTATTTTCTTTTCTTTCTGGCTTTTGGCAATATTTTACAGAAAAAAAATACATATATACTATTAAATGTAGAAAATATTTTAGCTTTCTCACTTTACTTTGTTGTAAGGTCAAAACTGTCTTGTGTTGACAGCTATTCAGCCCTTTTTTAATCATTTTATTTTATTAGCCATAGTTCAGTTGCATTAAAATTATTTGTATATACATGTCATTTCATAAAAAAGTGTGTATTTGTACAAATGTGTGAATTACTACAAGTACAAAATCACAGTAACACTTTACAGTAAGGTTCATTAGTTAAACATTAGTTAATGTATTAACTAACATGAACTAACCGCAATACATTTGTTACTGTATTTACTAATCTTTGTTAACATTAGTTAATGAAAATACAGTTATTCATAGTTTGTTCATATTAGATCACAGTGCAATTCATTAAATAATGTTAACAAGATTTTGACAATGTATTATAAATGTTGAAATTAACATTAACAAAGATTAATAAATGCTGTACAAGTGCAGTTCATTATTAGTTCGTTAACTAATGAACTTTATTGTAAAGTATTACCATNAAAGGACACAGCAATGAAAGGGTTAAACCTGCAAGACTCACACACACCCACCCACCCACCCACACACACACACACACACACACACACACACACGCATGCACACACACATGTTTGTTTTTGTGAAATGTGGGGACATTCCATAGGCGTAATGGTTTTTATACTGTACAAACTGTATTTTCTATCCCCCTACATTACCCCTACCCCTAAACCTAACCATCACAGGAAACTGTGCACACTTTTACTTTCTCACAAAAACTCATTCTGTATGATTTATAAGCCTTTTGAAAAGTGGGGACATGGGTAATGTCCTCATATGTCACCCTCTCCTTGTAATACCTATGTCATACCCATGTCATTATACACATTTGTGTCCTGATATTTCACAAAAACATGCCCACACACACACACACACGCACACACACACACACAGGTTCACTATCCTTGAAGGGATTCTCCATAGACGTAATGGTTTTTATACCGTACAAACTGTATATTCTATACCCTAACCTTACCCCTAAACCTAACCATCACAGAAAACGTTCAGCATTTTTACATTTTCAAAAAAACCCATCATTTAGTATGTTTATTAATCCATCTCCCCCATGGGGACTGCGGCTGGTCCCCACAATATAGGTGATCTCAGGTTTTACTATCCTTGTGGAGACCATTTGGTCCCCACAATGTAATATAAACCTGTACACACACACTCAGTATCCCCCCCAGTGCAGGTATGACACAATTGCCTCTCCGCACTGTCATTCCTGTAATTCCACTTCCTGTGTCTCTCCTAGCAAGGTGAATTCACAAGGTCACCAGCTAAACTCATTTAAGTTGACACCTCGGATGATAGCGTATTGTCCCCAGTGACGCGTTCACCAGACCGGGCTGGTATACTCTCCACCTGCCCTGTGGGAGCAACCGCCACCTTTTAAGCCTTAGTTAAGCTGATCTCCCGCAGGCGACATTCACCACGTAGGTACAGAACACAAATGGTGCGCAGAAACAGCCCTCATCTACTGTATCAGCAATTAAACAAATCACACTACGCACACAACACACTGCCCTGCAGTCTTTTAAGCATTTACACAAAGTTGGCCAAAGTTGGCGCAGTTGTCAAAGATGGCAGTTCTCTATTCACAATGTGTGGGAGGAGGGACTATATACGTATGCACAACTTTCTCTATGTAGCTGTGTATGCAAAAGTTGTAGCAATAAGATGAGAGTATAAGACAATCAAATTATCCACTTGTTATTTGCTGAATATTGCGTTGGTATTCCTTCATTATTGTATTGTACAAGACAAGCAGCAAAGATTTTTATGAGGTCATATTCGTATCTGTGGTCAGAGAGTGTTACGATGTGAATGATATGACCCGGATCTGACTTAATTTTAGGGGAGATTTGACGAGACATGTTAAGATAATTAAATCTCTCTTGAAATCATGTCTTTTCAGTTGATGCTCAATCAGAGAGAAAGATTGCTAGATTTCTTTATCACACTTCTTCTTCCTGCAGTTTCAGGGTTAGAGAGTTTTCATGTGGTGGGGTAATGTAGTGAAGTGTAATTCTGACTCATCCTGTGCTAATGCTTTTTCTATACATCTGAGATTTTCCATCAGTAAAGATGATCTTTGAAGCAATATACCTTCAGCTATATGCACCTGTGATCAGTTTCTGTCTGTGGTCTTTCTTTCCAAAACAGCGTATGACTCTCGTCTCAGTGTTATGGAGGGGAGAGTAGGGCGTAGGGACTAGTCGGACGCCCCATGGAAACTTGAGTGTGCCTAATGCGCTTATGAACCCAGACCATGCCTGCACTTCATCAGTCATGTCATACAGTTGGTACCCATGTTGTCAAACCAGCACTTGTTAAATGTCAAATCTCACTTCCTTTTCCTATTTACTTCATTTTGGACTTACTCTAAGTCATAACAACAAATACTTTAGATACCTAACCCTAAACAGTATTTTTTTTGTCATCATCGTAGGTTTAAAAAACGTTCATATAAGGAAATTTTATAAATATCAGTAGTTTTAAAGCTGTTGGGATAATTGAAAACTAGCAATTTGTACATTCTCAAATGTCAGGGTGGCACAACTGCAAACATGGCACTTTTATTATAAATTGACAAGGTAATAACAGTAAACATGATAATGCATCATCCAGAACTGCTAATTTCAAGTATGGATAGGTTGGTACACTTTCCATGTCAGGTGGTACAACTACTAATTTGGTTATACCACCTGACATAAAAACAGTCAAAAAATGAATTTAAACACTTTAAAAATGTTATTTAACAACTGAAACTTATTTAAACACATTGTTCATAACTCAAAAATATGCATTACATCAGTTTTGAAAAGTAAAAAAAAACACCTTTTTTTGAAGTATTATTTGTTAATGACCCATTTAGAAATTTGTAAAATTTGTAAATTCTCTTTTTAATAAATAAATAAATAAATAAAGATTTCTTATTCTTATGTTTCTTCACTTGTTGGATAGCAAAGAACAAACATTTTGTTTATAAACATTAAAATATCAATTAAAGTGGTATTTTAGGAATTTAAAGTACAATTTAAAGTAAATGACCTTGCAGTGTGACTGTCATCATTATGAACTCTGACATATCAAAATGTATAAAAATGACAAATGTGGTTAGAACTATTTCATTTATTAGTATCTAATGTGGGCCTGTTTTATAAAATTAGTCATCATTAATTTACATATTGCCTTATAAATGTAAAAAAGACAACATTGTTGTTACAAATTTTTGAATCTTGTGGAGTTACCGACAACATATATTTCTAAATTGGTAATTTTGTGGGGATCCTTGAAAATGTTTTTACTAATCAGGACCCCAACAGGAAGTAAGTAAAATACATTCAAGCTTGAGCTTTACATCCTACTACTAATTAATTCTGTAATATGTATGTTTAAATACTTTCAGTCTTGCAGTATGACACATCCCATATAGAAAGAGGTATTTTCCTATTAATAACCACAAAATAAAACCAGTTAAAACTTGTTTTTTTGTAGCATGTAGGAAACAATGTGTCAAAGTTGTCATGTGGTGTGACAAAACTATTATAAACAGCATTTAAAAAAACTATAATAATATTATAATTATTGTGCCCGCAATTTTATGAGTTCTTATTTTTTAGCTAACAGACTACATTAAAGATTTTTAATTTTAATATGTAATTGGTCACACTGCAGGACTATTTAAACAAACTAATAAAATCAAAAAGTTGCTTTAAATGATGAACCGTTACAGCATCTAAAATGCTTTCCTTAAACAAAAACATTAATTTTAGCTTAAATTTTTAATCTTTTTAGCTTAAAAAAAGTTGATTTCATGTCTACCCATTAGAAATGTTGAATGATACTCTATTGCACTTTCAGATGGTGATACTTAATTAATTTGTTATTTTATCATGAACTTCAAAGAGAATACATTGTCTAAATGGTGTTCTTTGTGCGTGAATATGTGGAGGTGGATGAGGACATGAGTACAACATGTCTAACAATCACTGTGTGAATAGTTCTGATTAGAGAGACTTAGCAGCATATGTTTCTTCAAGTCAGGCCTTCCTGTCAGGCACGGGGACCTAATTAACGCAACATATGCTTATTTGAATCCCCACTTTGGGTGTGAAAGAAGGCTTTTGGGAGGCACCACCGCTGTGAACGCGGGCAGGGGGGTCGTTGGAACGGTGAGGAAAGGCGGCAGAATTAAAAGGTGTAGAGAGAGAGCGTTAGAGGAGTGAGAGACAGACAACTAGAGTGAAGTAGAAGAAGAGAGCGAAGAAGGTAGCACTTAGTGCTCTGCGGAATTCTCACCCGATATCACATGATCTCCTGGAGAAGTGCAAATGTATTCCACTGCAACCCTAGAAACAAACAAGCTGCCACTTCCTTCGTTTATAATTAGCTGGTAATCAATGCTGAGTCTCTTGGAAAGGGGAGAAGACATGTCCATAAGGTCTTTCAATCAGCAATTTTGCGAATTATGTCCCTAAGTTTTACCCCACACGTGTGGAGAATCATTCTGTTAAACACCTACTTTTGTAACATCACAATAAAGGCGGATGCATCCATCAAAAGGGATTTTCCGCATGTACGTTCATTTTTGAATGTGCATCTGCTGTTGTCGTGGGGTTTGCTTTCCCCAACCAGCCTCTGAACCCTGTGTCACCTCCATAAATGCAGAGACTGCGTGCAAGCTTGAGGCATTAAGTTGTAGATTGTTAAACACGGAGAGACCCACATGCAGACGTATCCAGGGCTCCAGACGTGACCTTTATACTGAAAGTGTTCTTGGAGACAAAAAAAAATAAAAAAAGAGAAATCTTAGTAAAAATACTGTTTGTGTGTGCGCATCAGTTCTGATACTCAAGAACTGAGTTCTGCTTTCAGTTATTTTCAAATAATTCCATTCTTTCTTTTTTAAATGATAATGATTTCACCTTTTATGATGCTGATATATATATATAAATTTTACAATTTGTAGTCAGTTACTTATTCCAAATTACATGACAAAAATTGTAGTTAGTAACATAATCCATTACATTACAGATTTAAGGTAATATAATCAGACTACTTTTTGATTACTTTTAGATTACTTGTAACTTGTTTATCACATTGATTTGAATAGGATAATTTTGTACCATATTGATATAAAAATACAAGAAGAAAGAAAATATATTCCATTCCAACAACATGAAGTGCATTAAACATCACATTATGTCAGGGTTTCCTACTGGGGTTCGTGATCATAAGTCATAAACATTTATGATTAAAATAATAATTGTAAAATACAACCAATCAAAACAAAACACTTACTAAAAAGATTTTTAAAATATTTTGTTTGCCTGTTTGTAATAGGGAGAATAAGTGAATTATGAATAATTTACTGCCATTGTGAGAATAACCTGTAATCAAGTAATTAGTAAAAAAAAGTAACTGTAGTCTGATTATGAGTATTTTAAAAATGTAATATCATGTAATTACAAATACTTAATTTTTGGATTCTGATTACGTATTCCAGATTACATGTAATCAGTTACTACCCAGCACTGTATATATATATTTTTTTGTGTGTTAACTAAGCCTTTAATGCCTTTTCTTTGTTATTGGGTCAGAGCTCTTCCTGGCTGATTTTAGGTGAAAAATAGGATCTGTTGGAGACGTCCAACAGATTACTTAGGCGTCGAGAGAAAATCACAGAAAAAGACAGCCAAATATTGGGAAGAGACAAATAAAAAATTACATAGAAAATTATACTAAAGAGATAAACATAGTGGTTGAGACAGCCATGTGGTGAACCAGAGGTCGAGGACCAAATTAACTGAGTGTGGACTGGAGGGTCAGTCCTAGAGCTCTTCCTAGCCAATTTTAGGTGAAAGTGACGTCCAACCGATTATTTAGGCGCAGATGGGTGGTAATGCCAATGATCTGCTGCATGTTTCTGGCTATTCTTATGCAAGGGTACTGTTTAAACGCACAACTACAATGTAAACCCTAACATTCAAAATAATTGGTTTGAGTAGGACAAACTTGAATTAAACAAATTAGTTCAGTCAAATTAACTTTTATGAGTATTTAGCACTTTATTTTTCTTTCAAGTTCACAGAACTGATATATTTTAAGTAAACCAAACTGTTTCATTGTTTTGAGTTTTATGAACTTTTAATTTAGACAAACTTAAGTTTAACTGGCTGGGATTTCTATTTCCCGGCATGCTTTGCCCATGGCACTCAAAAGGGAGAGTAAATGCTAAAGTGTTATATGTTTTTTTGTGCAAGATTAATGTTAAGTGGGAGATTTAGTAGTGATCAATGTTTAGTTATGCTAATTTAGAAGAGTTTCTGTTCATGTGGGTTTTTGGAGTTACCATCATGGTGACAAGTGGTGCATGTGGCTTGGTTTGAGAGCAAATATGTTAAATGCTTTATATTGCTGTACTCATTCAACAAGTTATATACCATGCTATTATTAACATGTTAGCAAGTTAGCATTTTCTGAATTAGCTAGCTAGCTAAGTTTACACTAACAAAAACGTTTACATTGAGGTTACATGATCGTTTCAAGTTAAATGTATGAATTAGTATACTCAAACATTTCAAGTTAAGAACAATTAAAACATATGAGCACAAAATAAAAACCTACCAGTTCTGCTTACTTAAAATTTGAATTGCCTCAAATTTTTTGAGTTTAGCCAACTTATTCAGGTTTACAGTGCACCTGACAAATTATCTGACTGAAACTCTCTGACTCTTCCATCCAGATTTTATTGTCTTTTATTGTTATTTTTATTTCTTATGCATTCCATTTTTATTCTTATGTATTTGTTTCCTTTCATGTAAAGCACTTTGAATTACCACTGTGTATGAAATGTACTATATAAATAAACTTGCCTTATTGTGAATGATTCATTGTTACTTCTCTGCATAATTTTTAATCAAAATATAATATCTTGCTCTGAAATCAATTTTCTCTCCCTTTGACAACACAAACCATGCAGGCTACGGGATAATGTTAAGCAATAGCCAAATAACTGTTTAGCCGACACATAAAATTATGCTATTATAGAAGGCAAATTGCATTAAGTTAAAGAAAATAACTGCACATTTTCATGTCATTTCAGCATTTCATCAGGAATGCTGCTCCAGTGAATGATGGGGAAGGAGCAGCACACCCTGAACATGTATGAGGTCCACCAGTCTGGGTTGAGAAGGTGAGGAGGGGTCCTGCAGACAAAATGCCAAGCTTATCTATTCTTCAGACAGTTTAGTGCCTGCGTTTGACAGAAGAAGACAGCTGTGCTCTCCCACATTCCTCTGGCTTGCTCTGTAGGCCCCAAATTATCGGCCCCCCCAAAGCATGGCTTTCTCTTATTGGCAGAAGGAGCGTACAATCCGCTTTCCCTTCCATCACTCCCCGATGTCAGAAACGGGCCCCCCACTGTCGCCCACTTGGCGAACATTAAGAAATCATCACCGCTGTCAGGACTACTGTCAGACAGGGGTCATTGCATGTAATGCAGAATCAGCAGCCTCTTGGGAACCGACCAGCAGGACCGCTTGGAGAAAGCTGACTCTTAAAGATGTTAAAAACCGCATGAGAGATCTGACGTGCCCCACCGCGTCTGCTCTGACTGAAATCATGAATGAGCAATAGCGTGTGTCTCTGTCTGTATCTGTTGGCACATAGCCTGGAAAAAGTATGTGGGCCAGTGTCAAGTCTCATTTGCGTTGGTGAGCCGTGACACCCATAAATCACTGCAAAAGCCCATTAAATCCACTTTTGTATATGGTCTGTAACAAGGCAATACGAGCAGGAGATTTGTATCTTAATACATGTGGGGAGGGACTGACAGGAGGAAAACAGGACAGAGAGATAGTGTGGAAAAAGACATCAGCCCTTATAGAGCAGAAATGGATTGGCCCAGCAAGGGCGGCGTGCAAGCAAATGTCGGTAAAGACATGTAAAATTTGAGTAATACAAGCTCTTAGGCAGATAAAAGCATATTGGCTTTAAAAAAAACACTTCTGATGCAGTTTCATGCAGTTTTTTTCAACTGCTTACACACAAAATCCTTACTTGTCACACAATTTCTGAAACCTGACACTCAAACACCAGAACCACACGCCAAATCTGCAAAACCATACACTAATTCTCGGCCTTTGACTCAGTTTTCAATTTCATAAATCACTTTTTGCAAAACACAACACACAATTCGCTAACACACAAAAATCTAACAGGAAGTATCTTGATTTCCTTTTCCAAACACAACCATTGTTTTTGTCCAACTACACATGGTTGATGTATTTATTTTCTTTCGTACTGTGTAATACTGTATTCACAACCACAAATGCTTACAGTAAAAAAAAAAAAATTTGGTTTCAATCTTGTTTACCGTGAATTTTTCAACATCTCTCTGCCAATTACTTTCAATCTTGTACAGAAATGTACACAGGAGCTCATGAGAGCTTTAGGTTTTGAATAACTGTGTGTATATGATATATCCAAAAATAGAATATTATGGCAAAGGTGTTTGCAACGTAAAACAAATGTTTGCTTTTGAGATGGTGATTGTCATTCTGAGATATTCTGAGGAATGTTTATAAATATTATATTGGTATTGTATAATATTATACATATTGTATAATATTTATTTTCTAATAATAATTATATCACATAATATGGATATATATATAATATCCATATAGGAAGATTTACTCAGCTAGCACTGAGCGGACAACACAGATGGTGAGCTGAAGTGAAATACATCTTACTCTCTGTTTTGACAGGCTTATGACAGGTTAAAGGGAAGTCGTAAGTGGTATGGAAAATTCACAGGAATGATTGGACCAATCAAAACTGTTTTACTGTTAACTGGCACATACTGTGCATAACATTTGTTTTTTTTTTATTTAAAGGCTGATAAAGAGTGATGCTACAAGATTTAATGTAAAAAAAAAATTCTGTAAAAATGTGTATTTAAAAATATCTTTCCAACCATTTAACTTGATTGTATGAGTCTTAAGAGTTTCAGCTCTGAGCAGTTGTGTTAGCAGCATATGTTTCTTCAAGTCAGCCATTTTCGTCACTCATTTAACACACAGCACAACAAATTTATCACTACAGGTTGTGACTTAATTTCACTTCAATATTTAAGGTTTAATGTGTTCAATTTCATTTGGTTGGATTCTCTTTATAGAGTACAACATTTTTTACATGCAGTCAGTGTAGATAAAATATTTCCCCCTCAAAATCATTACAAATTTTGACAGATTTATGAGCAACTGAGGGTGTGGTTGTTTTTTTCCTGTTGTGACCCTGGACTTCGGTTTCAATGTAGCCTCTGATATTGACCCTTCAGTCCTGCATGGTGACACACTTGGCACAGGTTTGAATCCTACCACATTTGGACTGGATCAGACACCCTTTGGCAGAGCAAGTGCAGGAAATTTAGACCACATCCAGGAAGGATCACTGTGGGAAAACAGACCTTCAGAGAGCACAGTGATGCATTTAGGGCTTCAGAAAAAGGAGCATATCCATCTGCCTTTGTCTTTTGTGTTGCTTTTTGTAATTTGTTCAACACATTATTCAAATATACAGTATTGAAAGTCTAATAATATTAAATTAACATTTTAATATCAATAGTCCACCCAAAAAAATGTAAATTCACAAAAGAAGATATTATGAAGAATGCTGGTAAACCAAACAATTTCGACTCCCATTGACTTTCAACAAAAAATACAATGGAAGTCAATGGAAACCAAAACTGTTTTCTTACCAACATAATTCAAATAATTTTCTTTTGTGATCCACAAAACAAAGAAAGTCAGGTTTGGAATGACACTGAGTAAATGATAACAGAGTTTTCATTTTTGGGTGGACTAGAAGAGTTCATTTGCCAAAACCGATAAACGCCACTTTTTTTTAATTTTTATTTTTAAAGAACTTACTGCTGTGCGTTATTCTCCACGTTATGAACCCTAAATAACTTTCGTCAGAAAAGCGGGTATTGTCCATTGTCAAGGCATCGCGAGTTCACGTTTTACAGCAGAAACCGACAATCGCCCTTGTTGTTTGTTTACAGAAACTGATAAGTCCATTTTAGCGAATCAGCGCGCGGTATACAGGTCAGGTGACAAGGCTGCTCGTAGTCACTTCAAAAAGATGCGCTAGCTGAGGGGAGTTTCGTCAAAGCTGACTAAAAGTGATGGAGGATTTATAATTTCGACTCCTGCAAGTCCTTGTACACCATACACGTCTTACATGCTCTCTCTGTGTGTGTGTGTGTGTGTGTGTGTGTGCACGTGTGTTTTAAATGCAATCGCAAAGCAATTACTTGGTTTTGTTTAACTCCGAAACATGAAATGTGGAGTTATCTGAACTCTTTTCTAAGGCAAATGAAACCCAGTTATTGCTTTTGAATGCTCTACACAAGTAAAAGTAAAAATATTTTATAATAATAATAATAATAAAAATATGGAATTTAAATAACTTCTCAAAGAATATAGCCTACCATATTAAAAAAAATATCATTCACAAAAAGTTTCAAAGTTTCTTTCATCTCGTTTGACTTTCTGTGCTGGAGGGCCTGATTCTTAAATTACTGTAATAATGTTCCAATTGATTGAATGATTGACAGACCGAGACATGCACAATGATGAATGACTTAATTTAGGGATGATGAGCAAAACGAGTGATGGACAGGTGCCCTTTCTGCCTGTGAAGCCATATAAAGTGCAAAGGACTTAGGCATAAAGACCAGGGCAGGACCTTCATGATGGCGTATGCTCGGAGTGCGAAGGCAAAAGTGTGTGGAGGGGGTGTGTTACTCAATTCACCCTCTAGGATTTGGCCTTGGTCATTCCTGCTTTTAAACTGTGGCATGAAGCAGACATTGATGTGTATGTGTGTGTGTGTAGGCGTGCATAATTTACAGTATTTGTGTGCCTGTGAGTGGCAGCAGGAAGAGGGGGCTCAGCTTGAGGGTGGCCGACACCAGCGCTAAGAGGTTGGGGGTGGTGGGTGTCATGGAGGCTTTAAGCGGCCTTCCATGTGACAACAGCTTGCCAACCAGAGGTCTTGCCTGAGCTCTCTTCTATTTCTAATTCATCTGGTTTTATCAGAACCAATCATTTGAATCATTTATTTTTAGTGGGATATGGTCTCTCTGCGCTGCTTCCCCAGGGAATGGCTCTCAGCGGCCTGCTAATGAGTGTCAATCTGCTGGCTTTGCCAATTTTATGACAGACACCTCATCTGACAAACGCAGGGCTACAGTCAACATGCATCATTCCTTCTGACACCGAGCTGAGTTGTGGTGTCACGCTCTTTCAGATGCTCTGAGAGAGCGTTTCACTTTTGTTGTGAGGATGTTTGTGAAGCGCGTTGAGGTCAGAGCGTCTTTTAGATTCCTTGTGTCAAAATGTACTTTCAAAGAAAATGTGAAAGATTAGTGTTTATCAGACGGTCTGTCGAGGTGTTTTTGTAGGTCTTGAGCTTTATAAGTAACTTACAAAGATGGTTTGTAATGATGTTCTAAGATGTACATAAAGGATTATGGGTGGTTTGGCATGTGTGTGTAGTCTGTGCACCTACTTGACCATATTTTGGGGACAGATTTGTACCCTGAAGTGAGCTAAATCTGACAAAACCTCATTTTGGGGACGTCCTCATTTGTAAAAACATTATAAAAATAAAGCAAGTAAACTTTTTTTGGTTACACTTTATTTTAAGGTGTCTTTGTTACACTGTAATTATACATTTAAGTACTGAGCAATATTAAATAACTACATGTACTTACTATAGGATTAGGATTAGGGTTTGGTTTGGTTTAGGGTTAGTTGCATGTAATTATGCATAATTTATAGTTATTACTATAGTAACTACATGTAAAATATGTAACAATGACACTGTAAAATAAAGTGTTACCCTTTTTATCATATATATATATATTTAAAGGTTAGGTTAAAGGCACAATTTGTAAGATTTTTTGGATTAAAATATCCAAAAACCACTAGAACAGTGTTATATATTTTGTTGACTTATGTACTTACATTATCCCAGATGTTTCCAAGAATGTTTAAATCCATGTGTCCGTGTCCATGCGTCGCCCATTAATGACATCATACCTGCGTTACCCACGATTTCCAGTTTTATTTTGTAGAAACCAACACCAAAGATGCTTTTAATATATTATATGTTTTATTAGACAAGGGAACAACTGTTTGGTTCAACCTGATCTCACGGCAATTCGTACATATTTTACGAGGTGGCTAATTCATACAAATTTGTGCGACCTCACTCGTACGATTTCATAAGTTTTTTTGCTAAATCGTACGTATTTTACGAGTTGCCAAATTCGTACGAATGACCTACCCCTAACCCCGCCCCTCAACATACCCGTCACTGGGGTTTAGACAAATCGTATGAATTCGTACGAGTGAGGTCGTACAAATTTGTATTAATTTGCCACCTCGCAAAATACGTACAAATTAGTCGTGAGATAGCGTTGACATTTATAGACAGAAAACTAATCGTTGTTATATAGCTCAACACTGTTAGTCTTATTGTTTGAATCTCATTTTCTTGATTTTCCAGTACCATGTTTTATTTTAACCAATGTTAATAATCTCATCCATTAACATGATTTCTGCCCAAGCGAGTCCCATCAGATTATTTTCCACCGGCTGTGAGTTGAAGACGACATCTCCCATGATTCCGCGCTCAATCTCAGCGTCATCAAGCTACGCCTTTGTTTTGGGCGACCTCTAGCGGTGAAATTTTACATATTGTGCCTTTAAGTAATCTATTTTCTATGAATAAGACTTACGATTAATTAGCTGCTATAAATAACTAGAAGAATACCAAAGTGCAGTAAATGGTAAAACTATTTGCATTAAAACCAGTGTGCTTATGATTTCGAAAATACAGTAATATACAGTAATAGGTAACGCTTTAGATTACAGCCCGGAAAGTACTGCGTAATTACAACGAATTTACAGCGTAACTCTCGATAATTATAGTGTACTTATACAGTAAGTACGTGTAAGTATAGGTGAACAATATGTAATATGTAAAGGAATAAAGGGGTAACAACAAATTATTTATACTGTAAGTATTTTAGAACTAAGTGGTACTTACAGTGTTATTATAGACAACAATCTTACATTTGGGAGCAATTTAGCGAGAAAATGCACTGATAAAGTTAAGGAAAGTAGAAAGAACTATTGCAGTCTTTATTAATACATGGTGAAATATGCTTTTGTTTCATGTAGTTACAGGGTAAGTATGACATTGCGGGCCATAAATGAAAGTGGAGCTTGTTACCCTCTTATTTCATGTAGTTACAGGGTAAATATGACATTACGTGGAGCTTGTTACACTCTTATTTCATGTAGTTACAGTATAAGTAATTAAAAAAACGCAAACAATCTGATATCACTTACTCTGAAACCTTAATTTGAAAAAACAACTTTATTAAAAACAGGTCTACAACTTGTTATTCATTTATTATTTTTTTAAATCAACTTTTCATTTCTAATTCTAAAGTCCTTACAGTAAGTAACAAATTTGTCCGTTTTTTGATTGTTGTTGTTTCTCGCTTGGCTTCCTCCTGCTCTTGTTTCTCAACTGATGAATCTTAAGAAGGAATCCCATTGCGGTTCTGTATTAT
>RJVU01067793.1:4803298-4873875 GCA_003731715.1 Anabarilius grahami | reverse complement strand
ATGTATTAATAAAGACTGCAATAGTTCTTTCTACTTTCCTTAACTTTATCAGTGCATTTTCTCGCTAAATTGCTCCCAAATGTAAGATTGTTGTCTATAATAACACTGTAAGTACCACTTAATTCTAAAATACTTACAGTATAAATAATTTGTTGTTACCCCTTTATTCCTTTACATATTACATATTGTTCCCTTATACTTACACGTACTTACTGTATAAGTACACTATAATTATCGAGAGTTACGCTGTAAATTCGTTGTAATTACGCAGTACTTTCCGGGCTGTAATCTAAAGCGTTACCCAGTAATATGATAAGAAATAACAGTAAATAACAATTCCATTATCAAGCAGTATAACAAGCTTTGTACAGCTAAAAATAACTGGAAACAAATGATACCGGAAGCCTCGCACATTCATGTTACAAATGGCCAAGACAGCCATCTTGAAGAAATCATTTCATTTTGAGCTGTTCAGTAATTGGTGACCTGCTGTCATTACACTGACAAAAAGCTTCAATACTGCTTATGATTCCCTGAACCAGCCAGCTAGACTTGAGACAAATTGTGATAACTTTTCTCAGGTGACAGTGCTGCTGGTTTTGCTCACAGGTGAGGTAAACACGACGCTTGTTGGAGGCTGCACCTGTCAGTTTACTTTACATATGTTCACGCAAAGACCTATATCAGAGGAACAGCTAGCGTTTAGCGATTGAATCAATAAATAAATCAATGCTGTCAGTTTACATTATGTTCATGTGAAGACCTATATCAGCGGAACAGCTAGCGTTTAGCGAATCAGTCAGTCAATCAATCTATCAATCAATCAATCAATCAATCAATCAATCAATCAATCAATCAATCAATCAATCAATCAATCAATCAATCAATCGATCAGTCAGTCAATCAAATGTTCTGATATTGTTTTCATATTGGAAAGGGTTTACATGCAGTTTTAATATTATATAATATAATACTTATTTATGCAATTTAATATTAGAGTTTTTATAATATACATAATTTTATTTTTTAAGACAATTTTATTTGAATAATAAAACAGACAGAGAAAAAGCATATATCAGTTTTTTATATGTATTTTTGTATGTTCATGTATTATTATTATTATTATTACTAAACATTCACCATCATTAATTTTATGTTTTGCACAGCAAAATGTGGCTGAGAAAACCAGACCAGTTTCATATAGTGTGTATTTTTCTTATTTGTCAATTTGGGAATTACAAACTTTATATTTTTGTTTTATATTTTGGTATTTCTATTATCCTCTTGTTAAAAATGGCACCACATGCATTTTGTAGTCATACACAAGGTGACATTTAAGGTGCCCCACTAAAAGCACAACCGTCTCCCCCAATTAAAATAATCCAGAACCGCTACTGAATCATCATGTAACACTGTGCATGTGCGTCTCTCTGCATGTATTTTGACCCTGGTGCACCTGGGCAGCTGTGTCTGTGTCAGAGCCTGCATGGCCACAAGTGGACGGATACATTTTGTCCGTTTACGTATCCTTGTTCCCGGGGTTCTTGGGAGAGTTCAATTTTCTAGTAACTCAGCAGACGTCACAGAGCTATTCTGGCCGGCCAGTTGTGACAGCCGGCCAGCAACAGCAACGCCAGGGCAGGAATGCTGCTGGGGGGAGGGTGGTTGCTGATCTTGTCAGAGGAAGTGGAGACGAGGGCTCTCCCATTTCAGGGGGTGGGGTGTAGAGTTTGGGAGAAGGAGTGTAGCAGTGGCTCTCTGGAGAGACGAGGAAGAAAGGGAACATGCACAGGAAGAGGGGTGGGCAAGGAATTTGAGTTTGGTGCCAGCCGAGCCAGGCCTCTGGCATGCTGCATTCCTAAAGATCAACACAACGGTGTTTCCTTTCAGCTCCCCTGCCTGCGAACCCCTTCAGCTACTCTACAACACAACCTCACACACAAACCCACACACACACACTTGCCTTTCTTGTCTTGTAAGCCTAATTAGGGTCGTTATATGCTGCAGCCAATTTTCCATGGACGTCTCACTGCATGTTATGATCAATAACCATGTACACACATTTTTTTTGAGGGTTTTATACGTGTTCAATTTTTATAGTGTCCTTGCATTAAATGAAATTCATAAAAAAGTATTATTTTTTATTATAATCAGTGAAGTTATTTCAGATGAGGTGTCATTCTTGCATATTTAGCAGAATCAGTATTTTATTTGTTTATTTTAATAATTTTGTTTGTTGCATATGATTGTGACTAAGAAATCTCTGGTCATGTATTTCTTGCAATGCGGGGTTCAAGAGGTTAAAATGCTTGCTGCTGGCAGACTGTTTGGCAGCGGGTGTAAATTAAGAGGGTCAAGACCCTGTTAAGGGATCCTACAGGGTAGTGATAAGTGCAGGCATGCTGGGTCAATATTCAGTGCCGAAGCTTGACTCGTCAGGTCAACTGGTCTGATTTTACTTTTGAATTACACAATAGAGCAGCCTCTCCCTAAAACTCAACTGTCCTTAATGAGAATAAAATGTCATATAATTATGAAATTAGCTATGGCCTGTATTGCTGATGAATGAAATACTGTGATGTACCATCAGACAGAATGACCTTTGATCACAGGTTTGGCCAGTAATCACAAGAAAAACTGTCAACTCAATTTCAGCCTGCAACACAGTGCAGGGCTGCTGACTCTTAAAAATTCACCAAGCACACACATTATATTATTATTATTATTACTATATTCACAGGCAGGAAACATGAAGGCAACCCTCAAATATCTGTCATTATTTTGCCATTAATTTTCTCCAGGCTTTTTAAATAATTCTTCAGATGAAAGTTTTGACTCTCAGAAACGAATCACATTACAAACTTTGATTTGAAGCAAAACAGTACAGAGTGCAACAGTCGGGTTCCAGAGGTAAAAACATTCATTTTCTCCATAGGGAAATTTATTTTTAATGATAACTTATAAACCTATAAAGACAGCCTTACTGTGAGCTACGAGGTTGTTAATTAATAGTTTAAAATACGTTTTTATGTAGTTATTATTTAGTTTTAAAATAATTATGTTTAACAGTGGCCTTTGTGGTGAAAAACCATTACTCATTATGCTGTACAGAAAATTCCACCAATTAAAGCAAGGTAAATGCGCCAAAAGATCTCTTTAGCTCTGCCCACTCCCATGAAGCACTGCAAATTATGTAATCGAGTCAGTCTCCCTACAAAATATATCCCTACAAAACCTTTTCCAGCTTTAGTTACAATTTTTGCCTTACAACATCAAAGTAATGAAAAAAAGGGCAAGTTCTGAAAATGAATAAAAAACTGAAAAACTAGAATTACAGGGTTGAAAAAGTCATCAGTCCTCTGATATAATACTTCGAGAGTCACCTTTTGCTTTAATTACAGATATTAATTTTTTGGATATGTCTGTACTAGCTTTGCACACCTAGATTGGGGAATATTTGCCCATTCTTTCTTGCAGAATTGCTCAAATTCAGTCATATTCCATTGGACTCCTCTTTAAGTCCATCCACAGATTTTCTATTGAATTTAAGTCAGGGCTCTGACTTGGCCACTCATGGACATTCACCTTCCTTTCCTTATGCCATTGTGTTGTTCTTTTGGCGGTATTCTTAGGATTACTGTCATGTTGGAAGGAGAATGACTTGTCCATCTTCAGCTGTCTAGCAGAGGGACGCAGGTTTTCCTTAGGAATTTGGATGTACCTGGCAGCATCCTTTTTCCCTTCAATCCTGATCAATCGCCCAGTCCCCGCTGAAGAGAAACACCCCAGCAACATAATGCTGCCACCACCATGCTTCACACTAGGTATGGTGTGTTTTGGGAGGTGTGCTGTGTTTGCTTTTCGCCAAATATAGAGCTGAAAGAAAGAAGCCTTTCCTGAAAAAGTGCCACACTCAATCTTGATTTTGCTGTGCAAAAACACCTGGAAGACTGATGCCATCTGAGACCAAATTTACCTTTTTTGGACTGACCTCCAAGCGCTATATTTGGCAGAAAGCAAACACAGCACAGCACCCAAAACACACCATACCTAGTGTGAATCATGGTGGTGGCAGCATTATGTTGCTGGGGTGTTTCTCTTCAGCGGGGACTGAGCGATTGGTCAGGATTAAAGGGAAAATGGATGCCGCCAAGTACATCCAAATTCTTGATGAAAACCTGCGTCCCTCTGCTAGACAGCTGAAGATGGGCAGGTCATTCACCTTCCAACATGACAATGACCCTAAGCATACCGCCAAAAGAACAATGCAATGGCTTAAGGAAAGGAAGGTGAATGTCCACAGGTGGCCAAATCAGAGCCCTGACTTAAATCCGATAGAAAATATGTAGATGGACTTGAAGAGAGCAGTCCATTGCCCCTCACCACGGAATTTGACTGAACTTGAGCAATTCTGTGAGGAAGAATGGGCAAATATTCCCCAATCTAGGTGTGCAAAGCTATTACAGACGTATTAAAAAAGATTAATTGCTATAATTAAAGCAAAAGGTAACTCTCGAAGTATTAAATCAGGGGACTGATGACTTTTCCAACCCTGTTATTCTTGTTTTTCAGTTTTTTGTTAATTTTCAGAACTGTTGCTTTTTCTTTCATTACTTTGATGTTGTAAGGCAAAATGTGTAAATAAAGATGGAAAAGTTTTTTTTGAAATGGGTTTTGATTTCAGGCTGTACGACAAATACAGTAACTAATTCAAAGGGGTATGATGATTTTCTATAGGCACTGTATATAATCAACATTTTTCAGATGTTTACAGATTTTCAAATACTTTTTTGCTATCATAGTTTGTAATGTTATGATTCACCTCGTAGCTGGTTGGCTTCCTTCATGTCATAACGTTTTAACAAAGACTTTTTTGAAATCCCTATGAGAGAAATGAATGGAAAAAAAATTCATTTTGAGAATCATATTTTTTGTTTTAATTTGATGTTTTACCTCAAGAGGTATTTTAAGTGATGCTACATCACAAAACAATTGACTGCATCATTGATTCTAATAACATATATTTGAAGTTTGATGAAAAATATTCCAGTATAAAAATATAGGAGTTATTTGGGAGTTATTTAAAGGTGCCCTAGAATCAAAAATTGAATTTACCTTGTCATAGTTGAATAACAAGAGTTCAATACATGGAAATGACATACAGTGAGTCTCAAACAACATTGTTTCCTCCTTCTTATATAAATCTCATTTGTTTAAAAGACCTCTGAAGAACAGGCGAATCTCAACATAACAATGACTGTTACGTAACAGTCGGGATCATTAATATGTACGCCCCCAATATTTGCATATGCCAGCTCATGTTCAAGGCATTACACAAGGGCAGGACGTCTGGATGTGCACAGCTGAATCATCAGACTAGGTAAGCAAGCAAGGACAATAGCGAAAAATGGCAGATGGAGCAATAATAACAGACATGATCCATGATAACATGATATTTTTAGTGGTATTTGTAAATTGTCTTTCTAAATGTTTCATTAGCATGTTGCTAATGTACTGTTAAATGTGATTAAAGTTACCATCGTTTCTTACTGTATTCACGGAGACAAGAGCCGTCGTTATTTTCATTATTAAACACTTGCAGTCTGTATAATTCATAAACACAACTTCATTCTTTATAAATCTCTTCAACAGTGTGTAATGTTAGCTTTAGCCACGGAGCATAGCCTCAAACTCATTCAGAATCAAATGTAAACATCCAAATGAATACTATACTCACATGACCCGAAGCATGCACGCAGCATGCATGACGAACACTTTGTAAAGATCCATTTTGAGGGTTATATTAGCTGTGTGAACTTTGTTTATGCTGTTTAAGGCAAGTGCGAGCTCCAGGGGCGGGGAGCACGAGAATTTAAAGGGGCCGCAGCCTGAATCGGCGCATATTTAATGATGCCCCAAACTAGGCAGTTAAAAAAATTAATTAAAAGAAATCTATGGGGTGTTTTGAGCTGAAACTTCAGACACATTCAGGGGACACCTTAGACTTATATTACATTTTACAGTTTTATGGCACCTTTAACCATAATCCCATCTGAAGAATCTTGAGAGAGCAGTCGATTAACGCTTAAACAATCCACTGGTGTCACATGTATGCTCTGTTTTGCTTAGATTCATTGCGTTTTAGTTCTGTTTTCCTGTGTAACCTAGTTTCTGTCATTGAATTAATGATCTCATTTAGTCTGTGAATTTATACTCCCTGTTTTGTTCGGTTCTTTGTCCGTTCTCGTCATGGTTGTGTTATGTTTCTCTCCAGTGATTTCCTGAGCTTTTAGTTTTTGGATTTAAATAAAGACTCTTTTGATTTTCTATCCATTCGCCCTTGACAATTGGAGGTTATCAAGATGTAAAACAAACAAAAACAAATGTATTAGTAAAGTCAATGTCAGTTACAATGCCTAATCACACTTGATGAGCTTATCAGTCTAATTAAGTCTTCTGTTGCTGTTTTGACATATTTACAGACCCTCATGGGAATTCCGACAGAGGTGTGTTTTGCAGCACCTCAGATGTACAGCACACCTGAAGAAGGTGCTGACAGGAGTTTGCATCCTTCTGCATAACACACGGCAGCTGTGCTGAGGGAAGGTGAGGAAAGACTGTGCTAATTTGAGGGCTGTTAGTCTGCATGAGACCAGACTGCAAGCTGCATGGCCATGTTCACAGACATTGGCGACAAGAGCATGAGTGAATTTTGATGTCTTGCTTATGATGAGCATAATCTTTCAGCTTGTGCCTCAGTGACAAACTTTTTGTATCTACATTACTAGTTAAAAGTTGGGACACACTTGGGCTGAATTTATCTTTCTCATGAATTCTGAAATTAGTATATTATAAAATGTATTATTACTGTAAATGTACAAATTTCTTAAAAAAGAATATATGTATATATATATTTACATTTACGCATTTGGCAGACGCTTTTATCCAAAGCGACTTACATTGCATTATACAATACATTTGTATCGGAGTATGTGCAATCCCTGGGATCGAACCCATGACCTTGGCATTGCTAGTGCCATGCTCTAACCACTGAGCTACAGGAAAGCCTATATATAGTATAGTAATAATTAAAATATTAAATATTAAAAATGTTATATATANATTAGTAATAATTAAAATATAAAAAAATAATAATGATTTATTTTAATTAATATTTGTTATTTTTTTGTTATTATATGTACAAAATTGTAATAATAATAATGGATAAAGATTTCTTCTTATGCTTTGAGAATCTAAAATATAATGTAATAATTTAAATTTGTTTAACATTTTTGGTCACTATAAAATTCTCATACTTTCATGTATTCTGTATTAGTTTACTATTATTATAAATGTTGAATAGGGGTCACTTTGACTGGTAATGTTTGACTGTGACTGTGTTTGTGTGTGTGTGTGTGTGTGGTCCCCAAATGTCCCCACAAAGTGTTTGGTAAAGGATATATTACCAGTCAAAGTGACCCCTACTGATTATTAATTTTTGACCTTGTCATTTTTTTGGTCCCCAAGAGGAAAACACCTTATAAATCATACTAAATTATGTTTTTTGAAAATGAAAAAAATGCATAAAGCTTTCTGGGAGGGTTGTTATTTAGGGATAGGGCTATGGTTAGGGGATAGAATATACAGTATGTACAGTATAAAAATCATTATGTCTATGGAAAGTCCCCATAAAACATGGAAACCCAACCTGTGTGTGATCATAAAATGCAATTTCAAAGTGTACTTTCCTGTGTGTGCAACATGAATCCCATGTTTCTTTAGTGAGAAACCTGTGTGTTTATGTGTCATGTAATATTGGACTTGTCTTGCAATACGTGTTTTGATATGTGTGTGTCTTTGTGCTTGTGTGTCTGTATGTGTCAGATTCCAGTCCTGTGTGTATGTGAGTGTACATGTTCTTGCTTTTGTGTGTGTGTTTGCTCTGTCGGCTCAGGTTATGTTGATGCTGAATGCCCACTCCTCGAGGGACTGCAGGCCTGCAGGGCGGTCTTTCTCTCATCAGCAGCATTAGGGTCCGGTGCATGATGGGTGCTGACCCCTGGGAGGGCCATAACCAACCTAAGCTCTCCTCCTGGCACCACTCACTCACGCTGTGCGTTACATAGATGGCAAGCTGGCAAGCTGGCAAGCTGGCTCCTTTTTAAGCTGTTTTGAAATTGGCTCCATACACTAGTTGAGGTGGAGAGCTGAGAAAAATCTGAGCAGAAAAGGCCTTATAGTGACCAAGTTGTTGGTAAATATTTTAGTGATTTCATAACATTTCTATAGCCACAGAAGTGTACCATGGAGGCCCTTTTTTATTTTTATATTGTACTAAATAGTAACAAAAATACTTTCTTAAACACCTGTTTGTCAGAATTGAGGTTGATTTAAGGTAATTTTGTGTAATGTTTGGAGTCAGGAAGATTTTTTGGTAACACTTTACAAAGGTCCCAATACTTAAGGTTAGTTAATGCATTAACTAACATCAGCTAACAATGAAGAATATACTTGTTAGAATATTTATTTATCTTTGTTAAAGTGATAGTTCACCCAAAAATGAAAATTCTGTTATCATTTACTAACCCTCAAGTTGTTCCAAACCTGTATACATTTCTTTCTTTTTCAACAAAAAAGAAGATATTTTGAAGAATGTCGGTAAAAAAAAACAGTTGATTGGCTTCATTGACTTCCATAGTATTTTTTTTTCCATACTATGGAAACTACTAACTAAATCAATACTTAACTTACTTGAGCTGTATAATGACACTACTGGCTTGATATAGTGGCTTTACAGCAGAATTTGAATTTTTTACTATTGTGAAGCTGCTGTGAAACAATCTATATTGTATAAAGCACTTTAGAAATACAGATGACTTTCTGATTTGGCTTGTATGAACATTCAGTATGTGTGTGTATATGTATGCATGTGTGAATTTATATATATATAGAGAGAGAGAGAGAGAGATAGAGATAGAGAGAGAACTGTGTTTAGAAATTTTGCAAAAAAAATTGTTTTTCAATGGCAAACTGAGTTTGTGCTGGCAGTTTTGCAGACTTGATCTAAAGATTAGGCATATGAGTGAATGGTTTCACTGCGTGGGCCTCAAGTACCACTTTTAGTGTCTAAGCAATTTTAAAAATCTGTAATAAACAAAGTTACATTATAGCCTATAATGTAACTTTGTTTATTACAGATTTTTAAAATCTGTAATTTATAAATAAGTTATTTTAAACTGTAATAATATTTCACACTATGTTATTAAGTTCTGACTCAAAACTGAGATAACAGAACTGCAGTACAAGTGACAAATTTGAAGCCTTACACCTCTAATATACACAGAAATGTAATATTTGAATATAAATGGATCTTTTTAGATCATTTCAGAAGAAGAACAAGTTATTTCATTTTGAACAAAGATTACAAAAACTAATGTGTACTAATAAATCGTCAACAATAAGACCACACTATAAACCCGAACAGAGTTTATTTCACTCAAATATTACTGAAAGTTCATTGTAGAAAAAAGTTTGAGTTCCCAGATTAATGTAGGGAGTGATGTTTTGCGTTTGATCTTATGTTATGTTGGCATATAAGAGGTTTCTGCTATGTTGCAGTTTTGCAAGGGTTACCAATGTGGTGAACAGTAGAACATGTGGTTAGGTGGACTGCAACATTTGAAGACTATATACGGCATGTTGAGTACATGCAAATGTATAGTCATAGTCTCTTTGCTAGTTACAGTATATTAGCACACAAGTGCCTTGTGTAATTGTAAAAGATTTGAATTAACATGATGTTTATGCAACCAAATTTTATGAATTCGCTTAGTCAACATTAATTTACAATTAACATGTTTGTAGTACAAAATCAGAATTTTAAGTTCTTCTTACTTAATCTTGGAGTTTGTGAGCTTAAAATATTAGAGGCAACTGATCAGTTTTTTTAGTTCTGCCAACTTGAATGTGCATTAAGATTTGAATTAGCGCAAACATCTTAAATTTTGAAATTTTGAAATCTTATTTGACTGATGCGTTTGAGATGATTTCTTTACCTGTGCTTGGGCCTAAGGTGAGACTTAAGGCCTGATGGCAGAGTGACCATTACAATGGAACCGACAGTAAGGCAAGGAAAGCCTGGAAATGTGAAGTGACAAAGGGTGCCCTTTGTGTATGAACTGATGGGGTGGAGGGCTGACAAGGTGCTCCCTCTAGGGGTTAACCTTCCAGTCCGGATCAACTGCTAAATCTAGGTCAGAAAAAAGAGGGGGAGGGTGTGTTACAGGGATGGTGGAGAGCAAAGAGGGACGTGTTGAGGAAACGGTGATTAAGATGAGGGCGAATAGGACATGTTAAGCATTTGGGTTGCCTTAAAGTGCCTCTATTATGCTTTTTCGAATATTACCTTTCATGCATTGTGTAATATAGCTGTTTTTGAATGTAAAATATCTACAAAGTTTTAAAGATCAAAGTGCATGGTTATTGTCTCCTAAAAGAAAGCATCGATTCTGAACTGCCGAAATGAGTCGTCAGAAATTCCAGTCTCACTTTCTGTTACATAACTACATAACAATGTAACAAGATTGCATAAAACCAGCTTATGGTCTTCATTGGCTGCCCGCTAACAATGTCTACTTTGACTCGCCCTAGTTGTAGCTAAGGCCTGGAAGAGTTTGGTCCCTATTGTCGACATGTCAAGAAGATGCTGTTTTCAACGAAAGCAAATCTGCATGCGCTTCAAAATGGTACTCGTGCTGGCATTGATACAGTAAAACCGACGTCATTGTTACTGTTTGTATCACTGTGAATACATGTGTTCTGGAAGCCTTCGGAGCTGAAATTCAGATATTGTAATATGTGTTTCGTGTCCGACACGCACTGTAAATGGTCGACCAATCACTACAGATTGTGCCGTCTGACCAATCAGAGCAGAGTAGGCTCGCGGAAAGGAGTTTAGAGAGACTAAATATTCAAACAAACCGTTTCCAGACTCTTTGACAAATGAGGTGATGTCCAATGCATATTATGAGAAAACTAAAGTGTTTTTTGACCTTGTATGCATGTAAAACTAGAAGACCGCCAAAACAAAATTAAGAACCATTAAAATAGCATAATAGGGGCACTTTAAAAAGGACACAGGGCGTGAGGTGTGAACGGTCAGTTGCTGGAAGAGGGGTTGACCATCACCCTTCATGACATATTTTATTTTCTGATACACTAAATATACACAAATTAATGTCACTATAAGTTCTAAAGCCTAAATTACTTTGCAGTAGGTGTGCAGTATCAATTGCAGCTCTGCTGTAGCCTATGGAGCATCACGGTTTATACTGAGAAAACAGATGAGGCAGAAGACAAAACAATACCACTATTAGTTTAAGGGCTCTATTTGGCATCACTCAGATATAAGTTATGGTAGAGCACTAGAGGAAGCCACAGCTGGGTTCCTCCACACACAGTGACTCTTACTGCTCCATTACACTGGCTCTGATAGGGACACGCTAACAGTCTTCTCACATTCATCACAGAGGTTTCATAGGTTGGGGAGATGAAGGGGGAAAGGAGCTAAACCACTATGCTTAAAAGAATTGTTCACCAAAAAAAGGGGTATTTTCTTAAAAAAAAAAAAATTTTGTGTACCACGGAAATAACAACAGCAGATTTGGAATAGAGTAAATAATGACAAATGAAGTTGTTGGGTGAACCTTTCCTTTAAATGTTCAGCATGAGCTGGGATAGTTCACCTAAAAATGAAAATGCTGTCATCATTTACTCATCATTCACTTCAAAATCTTGACATTTGTCATAGTTTTCATTGGCTTGTTCTTAAGGTGTGGTCACATTTACTGTTGTTCAGCAAATTTTCACAGCCGAAATTGAGTCGTTTCAATAGGAATCTGTTCAATAGGAATCTGGATTTGCTTGACGGTAAAAGACAGATTTCGCATCAGGTTGAAGTTAGTCACATGAATTTGCTGTATTGACCTACAGAAAGCTGCTTGCTTTGAATGTGACTTCTGTGTGAGCTGAGCTTCATTCATTGAGAATAGACAATGGATCTTTTTTGCAAGCGAATTTTCGCTAATGTGGCTGAACCTTTAAGAGTTTGAGACATTTTGAAAAAGGTATCACTACTTGAAAACAGTAATGTTTGCATGCCCATTCTTGTCATAGATTTCATGTGAGCAGAGGAGAACAATAGCTATGTTTCCATCCAAAGTTGTGAATGTAGCTTATGTGCAAAATTTGAATATCGCTTCAAAAATTTGCGAATAAAGAAGCATTTCCATCCCACGTGTTCAAGAGAACAAAATCACCACTTCCTGAGAAATAGCCGCAAAATATCTGTAATAAAAATGGAAGTTGCTGCAATTGGGAAAGCCACTGTGCCTTTTTTCCCCCCCACTACATCATAAGTGACTTGAGTCTCAGAGCGCCCAGACGAAATGCAATAATTTGGGAGGCAATATTTGGGAATGCAATCATGTGAGACACTTCTGGGTGGTCATTATAACAAATCATTCTGATGACAGACTTTGGTTCAGGCATTTCAGAATGATGAAACCAACATTTGAGATGCTGTGCAATGAAACAAGTCCAGTTATCCAATCACATCCAATGTTGAGACAAAGTCACGTGAGTTCTTTCTTGGCCATCGAGGGATTAATTCGGCAAAAGAGTTTCCATCGTAGTTTATGCATGTCTTATTGGATAAAAAATTTATTTATAATTTTGGAATGGATTTAAGGGTAATATTTCTATAATTTCATGACGTTTGATGTTGATTAATGGAAATATAGGTTAAAAAGAGAAGAGAAGCTGTAGTGTCAGTAGGAAATATCAGTTTACATTTCCAAACATTCCTTTTGCCATTAATTGTAATAATCCAGTGAGCTGGATTGTAATCCTTTATGCTCCACATGAAGTTATACCGTTTATGCACAGAAAACTCATTGAAAGAAAGAATTATGAAAAACATCAACAGGTTCTACCAAGACTCATGTTGACAAGAGGTCACAAATTCCAGGACTGATGCATTTTGCTCTCTGTTCTGGGCATTTAATTTTGATGGTGATTGTTGTTGTGGTTTACCTCTTGGTAATGTGTTCTCTATGCTTTCCACTAGCATTTTAGCACAAACTGACCCTTACATTCTATTAATTAAAATTAGCATCCATCCCCTTAGCATTGACTTGTTACGTCAGATAGAATCAACTTTGTGTCAGCAGGCCTGAGGGTCTCTGGCCCTAACGAGCCCAAGATCCTAATTAGGGACAGAAGAACTGAAGGGGGGCAGAGGGCCAGAGAGGGTCCTGCTGGGATGAGCATGGCCACGAGGCTCGCGGTATTTATACTTCACGCACCTATGGTACACATGGTGTGGGTGAGACCAGAATGGAACTGGACCCAGGCAGCGCCTCACACCCCAGCCATCACAACCACTATCAGTCCAGATGGGAGGACGGAGAGAGAGAGGACAAGAGAGAAAGAGAGAGGGGGAGAGAATGGTGGGAGGATGTTTTAAAATGAGAACAAAGAAAAAACACTGGGGTCACAGAGGAAGTGAGACAAAAATTGGACTGAGAAACAGACAAACTTAAGAAATAGACCAAAGGTTGCTGTTGTGGAATAGACGTGTCAGATATCAGTGTGGCTAGGCAGGGGAAACAAACTTTTTAGTTCCTTCCTTCATTTATGATGTGTTCATCTTCTTTAAATGGTAAAATTAAAAATCAAGAAATCAAATATAGTTTCACCCCCAAATTCACTTATTATTGACATTCTTCTGTAAAACACAATAGTTTATCAAAATGTCTAAGCTACTCTTTATTCATGCAATGAAAGTAGATGTCAATTCCTACAACCAGAGGCTGTCAAACTCCAAAAAAATTTAAATAAAAAATAATACCACAACCACCAAAAGTCTTATTTAACTGCATTTGTAAAGTGAAGTGAAAGTGAAAGTGAAGTGACATGTGGCCAAGTATGGTGACCCATACTTGGAATTTGTGCTCTGCATTTAACCCATCCAAGTGCACACACACAGCAGTGAACACACCATGAACACACACACCCAGAGCAGTGGGCAGCCATTGCTGCGGCGCCCAGGGAGCAGTTGGGGGTACGGTGCCTTGCTCAAGGGTCTCACCTCAGTCGTGGTATTGAGGGTGGGGAGATATACACTTTAATTGCGGTTATAACTCATGTTGTCATCTTGCTTTTATCCACTAGTACAAGCCTGTTGTATCGGACCCCGTTTGAATAATAGCCAAACTTTACTGATGAGCTTTATGAAGTTTATTGTACATCACACAAAACAAATCACCATAAGAGCTGAATAAAACAGTACAAGAAGTGCACATTAAAGTCTTTTATGTATAAACTCACTCTCCCTTGTAGTATGATCAACATACACAGCGAATTACACAAAAACACTCATTACAACTAACAGTAAACAAATATATACAGACCTTATGCCTTTTCAGGGTGCTTAACAAACCAGTAAACTTTATATGTGTAAAACAACTCCGATGGACTGTAATAAAGTGCGCGCTCTCCCTTTTTGCCGTGACCAGTATCGCTCCGGAGAGGATCACAAACAGTTTGTAATGATCCATCCTTGAGTAATAACTTCAACCACGGTGTCCTCAGTGACTCAGATGGCTGGAGTCTATGGAGCCTCGTATGTTCGTTGGTACATCCAACAACAGAACATTTGTAATGTTTTTTAGGCGCAAACATTGTATACTCAAGCTGATACAGCGAGTAAACAGAAATGGCGGACTCTGTGCTTCTCACTTAGGACGGTGTCTATGCTAACAGGGCAGATCGTCAGCAGTCATGGGCGGGGTTTCCCTACTCTTACGTAGGAGTAGGGGGAAATATAAAACAGCATGTTTTGAGACATTGAAAATGATAAATGGGGATTATAAAAAAAGTATTGGGTGGATTTTTACCATTATAGGCTGGTTGTTTACACACACTGTGGACACACATCTGTGTTCAAACCAAGCGTGCCACATGAGTCCTGAAAAGTGAAGCCAAAGTGTCTTGATCGCCCCCAGGTAGCTGGAAGCAGTATAGGTCATAAACCCCACCCCTCCTTGTATTCCAATGGGACATGAGACAAACTAAACAATTAAATTACACTTCAAATATTTTTTTTCCAAAGACAATTTCTGTCATTTCACACCAACATAATGAGTTGTTCTGAGTTTGGGTATCGTGGCTCCACTTCGTGCTCACTACTGCGCAGACTCAGGCTCCAAGTTCACTATGCGCAGACTCGAGACTCAAGATGTCAGCGCCACATTGGCACACTGGTGGCTTCAGTTACTACAATGGAAGAGAGTGAAGGTGCGTCGTCCATCTTTTTTTACAGTCTATGGTTCAAACACCTTATAAAAGTGAATTTTGCATAATAGGTCCCCTTTAAGTGGACCAAAAAATCTGAGTCTTCTTTCAGGGACAGTGTGAACGTGAAGAGAACTGGGTCCTTTTTCATTTGGTTCACCTCTTGGTACACTTAAAGGAGTGTTTGGTTCTTTTAAAGTGGACTCAAGTATGTAAACACATGTGATTAATGCTTAATATTCTTTGTCTTTTGAAGTCCCATAATCGTTTTGTTTGAAGAACAGACTAAACAGACTTTATCTGCTGAAAATATTGCCTGTAAAATCCTTCTTTTCATGCATTTATATGTATTTACATATATTCTATTTTTGTTTTATATAATATATATAACCTACTGTATCTCCTGTGTGTTTCCAAGAATTTGTAATATTAATAAAAAATAGTGAATATATAAACATTTTTGTTGCAGCAACATTTCTCTGTGTATCACTATCTGATATGGTGGCCTTTAATGTGTTCGTGTCATCTCATCTTTTAATATGCGCAGGCAAGTGTTAACTCTGAATGTGACAAATCCTTTTGCCTCAGCTGAGTGGCTCTCGGCCCAGGCAATAGGATGGCTGGTGATGTGGGTTCTTCCAACAGGAGCAGACGGGCCAGATGAAGCAGGGAATATGAGCCTAGGACCTGAAAAGACATGTGTCAGTAACACGGGGGGTGACATGAGGCGACACCCTCTGGTCCAGTAGATGTTAAGCCTCTATGAAGGTCTCAGCCTGAATGAATGAGGCTGAGGGATCTTTTGGACATTGCAGCTGATGGCAGAAGACATCTCTAGATCTCCCTTGCTGGGGTTTTCTGACTCAAACAGGCAGGTAAGAGGCACCAATGTGGCAGGGTTTGGTGTAGAAGCTTGCATTCAGGGGAAGGAAGAAAAGTTTTTTTACCACCCAATTTCTTATGAAGTCTCTTCCCTTCACCCGTCCCTTTTTTGGCACCCTTTTATTGTCTTTCCTGTTTCATTTAATGTCACTCCTTCCTGTCCTTGTTCTATCTCATCTACTGTGACTCATTCTATACAGTTTTTTTTTTCTAATTAAATTCAACATTCATTACAAATGAAAATATTAATCATAACAATTAAAATAGGATTTAATTACAGTAACTTTCCATAATGACCAAATTAAAAAGATATTTCGGTTAATAATAGTAGAGCGTCATTCTCACATGCTGCTGTTATTTCTAAATTGTTGTTTGTCCAGTTGGACATTTGGAATGAGGAGGTTATTGTTTAATAAAACTTTGTAGAATTTAAATATTAAAAGATGATGCTGAACTTGTGCAGAGTTATTGTATTCCTGAATTCAAAACCAATTAGTAATATGTCACCCCAGAAAAGGCTGATCAATTGGTAATGACTGAGATGGAACATTGCCTATTCAGTCAGTCATTTTGAAGTTTCATTTGTCAATAAACAACTACGGAAAGTGGGGGAAGACACATTGGGGGTTGCTCTCATTCTAGAGACCCTATTTGGGTGGAGGTGGTGCAAAAGCCCCTTCTGTGGTGGCAAAAGTAACTTCCACAATAACACATCCATCACCACCTTAACTCAGTGTTTCCAGAGATCACACCCACCCTTACTGTTAGTAAATGACCAGCACCGCCTCTGTAGGTCCATTTAAACAACCAGCGGATCAGAAATTATATAGACATTTTATAAAGTCAATTCAAATGCATAATCTGCCTTCATGTACTTATCAGTGAATGACAGATGAGAAATAAATCACATGAAATTATTAGCTTTGACACAAATGTGTGTGAAAACACTAGGAAATATATGATGGATTGATTGACAAGTGTGAAAAAAAGAGTGAGCTAACAGTTACATGGTGAATTTGAGTATTATATGATAGACATTAAAGCTTTGATAGATAATCTATATTTCTATCTATCTATCTATCTATCTATCTATCTATCTATCTATCTATCTATCTATCTATCTATCTATCTATCTATCTATCTATCTATCTATCTGTCTGTCTGTCTGCCTGTTTATATATAATTTTATGGAATGGAATATTGAACATTATATAGATTTAATAAAATAATATGATTTATTTAAATCAAGTTTTTAATGTTGTTTGTTTTAATGTATGTGTCTATTTAGTGTTTTTAATATGCTTTAAGACAAACCATGTGCAAATTCATAAGTCAACCCCATTGCTGAGTATTTTCTCCTTAAAACTGCAGTGAAAAAAACAGTCTCAAAAACGCGGTTTGAGATTGCCAGGCTAATCATATCAATTACCATTATGTGTCTGAGAGAGTTGTAGAGAGTTTCTGAATCAAACATATATGGCTGAATTAGATCAGTATTTCCATTTGCCATTGCGCAGTGTTTACTACAGTAAAGTTGACCGAGTGGATCATGTAATCCAAGTGTCATTGAGTAGAGGCGGGGCTAATTTGCATATTCATGGTTTCTCGTATATAAAATAAGGATATAGAATTAAAGGATTAGTCCACTTTCAAATAAAATGTTCCTGATAATTTACTCACTCCCATGTCATCCAAGATGTACATGTCCTTCTTTCTTCTGTCAAAAAGAAATTAAGGGTTTTGATGAAAACATTCCAGGATTATTCTCCTTATAGTGGACTTCAATGGTCTCCAAACGGTTGAAAGTCAAAATTACAGTTTCAGAGCAGCTTCAAAGGGCTTTAAACGATACCAGATGAGGAATAAGGGTCTTATCTAGCGAAACGATTGGTAATTAAAAAAAAATAAAAATACAACTGTATATGCTTTATAAACACAAATGATCGCCTGCAAGTGGTTCCGCCATTCCGCCTTCTTCAAAAAGCTTACGCTGTATGTCCTACACCTTCCCTATTCTACTTACGGATAAAACGGAACTGGCGCTGCGTTCGTTCCGTAAGTTGTATAGGGAAAGTAGGACATACAGGGTAAGCTTTTTGAAGAATACGGAAGGCGGAATGTTGGAACCACTTGCAAGGCGAACGTTTGTGTTTATAAAGCATATAGTTGTATTATTTTTTTTTTTAATGGCCGATCGTTTCGCTAGATAAGCCCCTAATTCCTCGTCTGGTATTGTTTAAAGCCCTTTGAAGCTGCACTGAAACTGTAATTTTGACCTTCAACAGTGGAGTCCATTGAAGTCCACTATAAGGAGAATAATTCCAGATGTTTTCATCAAAAACCTTAATTTCTTTTCGACTGAAGAAAGAAGGACGTGGACATCTTGGATGACATGCGGGTGAGTAAATTGTCAGGAAATCTTTATTTGAAAGTGGACTAATCCTTTAAATTCAAGCTATTTTAAAGGGGACCTATTATGCCCATTTTTACAAGATGTAATTTAAGTCTCAAGTGTCCCCAGAATGTGTCTGTGAAGTTTCATCTTAAAATACCTCACAGATCATTTATAAATCCATATTGTAAATACCCATTTCTGACTACAGTCAAGAACTGGCTGTTTTCGTGCATGTGCCTTTAAATGCAAATGAGCTGCTGTGCCCCGCCCCCTCTCTACCATCACAGTTCCTGCCTCAATCGGATTCTCTGCCAAATATCAACAAGACATCTGCTTGGTTTTGATTAACATTTCTTTCATCATTATAGTTCATTATTTCCACGCGTTTTAAAGCTATATCAGTTTAAACATCTAATGGATCGTATTCTGAGCACACTTATCTGAAGCGCACATATGCAGACAGCTGTCAGACGTCAAGTCTCGTGAGTAACTTCTCTTTCACATTTTTGTTTTGTTTAAACTGTCAAATACACTCAAGGTTCTGTCAAAAACACACACAGTTCACATAAACACAGTCAGTTATGTCTGTGAACGTAAATTGCAGGCAACCTTACAGAAATCGTATGTGTATATTAGATCTGTGGTACATTCCCTTCAAAAATAAAACTAATCCACTGCGTTCAGCGGCTCGATGTAGGTAAATGAAGACTGTTATGTTCACTCTTACATCCAACAACAAAACATCTCAATTACTTACCAGACATTGTTGTCGCTACAGCTGCTTGAGCGTGGAGAAAATGGCGGACAGCATACAGCTTGCTGACAGCGGGAACTATGGTGATGCAGGACTGTCAGTCAGCGGTCGTGGGCGGGGCCTGTGGCTAATGTGACGTCACATTAGCACCATGGCTGAAAACATGTCATTTGGAGACACTGCTTATGATTTATGGGGATTCAAAAAAAAGGTGTGCGTGGATTTTTATCACTATAGAGTGGTTGTGTACACACACTGCCAACACACATTTATGTCCAAACACCACGCAAAAGTGAATTTTTTTTTTTTTGTGGCCAAGTATGGTGACCCATACTTGGTATTTGTGCTCTGCTTTTAACCCATCCAAGGGCGCACACACACAGCAGTGAACACACACACCATGAACACACACCCGGAGCAGTGGGCAGCCATTGCTGCGGCGCCCGGGGAGCAGTTGGGGGTACGGTGCCTTGCTCAAGGGTCTCACCTCAGTCGTGGTGAATTTTGCATAATAGGTCCCCTTTAAGACATGAATAAAAAAAATTGATAGGAAAAAAAAGCGTTTAAATATGTCATTTTGGTGATCAAAGATGAGTTTTAAGGGATACAATTATTAACTACAGGGGGACTTTAAGAATGTAAAGTTTTCTTTTAGGTGTAGGTATTCAAGGGTGTTAAGTTTCATGTCCAGTCATTCTGATCTGCTAAAAAAAAAAATCATACGCTTAAAAAAATAGATGTCTATGTCATATCTTCAAATTGATATCTAAGTAAATATGTGTGTCTGGCATGTGTTACTGCCTGAATGGCTGCTATAGGACCTCCTGTTTGCCAGCCAGATCTCTCAACATAAGTGCTCTAATTGCTCAGAAAATTACATCCAATGCTAATTACAACTGACATAGCCTGGCAGTACAGTGACATTGTGATGCCTCCTATCTTCCCTCCCTCCGTTTCTCCTCTCCTTCTCCAGATCCCTCTCCTATACCGTGTCATTCCCTGGTGACCGCAGCAATGCCCCTGGTGACCGCCTGCTGCCCTCTTCTTGTTGAAGCTGTCGAGTGCTGAGATGTCCCAAAGTTCAATCTTGTCATGCTCAGGCATCGCTTTCTGCCACCCTCTATCCATCAACCGAGCTGTTTGTGAACCATTATGATATGTGTGTGTCTGTGTGTACTCTCTGATGTGTATGCGATGTGCTCACAGCCCCAGCTGCATCCCCCACCTGTTTTTTTTTTACTCGCATTTCTGTGTGAATGAGTTTAAGACTTTGATTGTGTCCAGTTAGGGTCAATTTAATTGATTCAGTTCATCACAATAAATCATGAATCACAAATGAACTGAAATTGACCCTCCGAACCCTGGAGGGCCTATAGGAATATTTATGTGGATTGCGTGTGTGCGCTTGTGTCTGTGTGGAGGTCTCGCGCGCGTATGTGTATGCTCCGGCCCCTGCGGGCTGGGACGTGTCACCCCTTTGTCTCGTCACCGCTAATATGAACTTGAGCATCCAGGCGTGGAGCTGTGACAGATCGGCAGACAGCCCTGCCCCCTCACGCCTCTGCCCCCAGCATCTCTTCATCCCTGCTACCACTGGCTCGCTTAATCTTAAATTAATTTCAGGTCAAAAACCAACCGATCCCTGGCACCAGGCTATGATACCTCACCTGCCCACTGGGGATCACTGGAAGGAAGCGTAACGTCAGATTAACAAGATAACACATTGAGGACATGCGTGGGGATTATTTACAGCTGCGAGTCACGTTATCACCACATACGACTCCATTTTTCGATCTTTTAGAGAGTGTATGCGCACTACAATGTGATTAATAAAGAAACCTGTGAATCGGATGTGCGACACTGTCAGTGAACACAAAATATTTGTGGCCTTTAAAAGTGACTCCCGATGCGTTAGGTCGGATGGTGTTGGAAGATGATGTTATTTGACGTTTTTCCACTCTTGACCTTTCCACTAATGTTACAGGAGATCTGTGGAGTGTTTCTGCTCAGTAGCAGTTCAAGATGAGGCCTAGCATGCTGAGATCAGGGTCGGTAACCTCACTGGCAGGTACTTAACCTTTTCACACCACTGATTCAAACACTATGAACTCTGATTTGGAGTAGGACACAGACCTTAAAAGTGCTTTAGCATTTTCACAGAATTATTAGGTAAATCTATAGTAGACTATTTTTATTTAAATTTGTATTATTTTATACTACAGTTTTTCTCAGTCGCTTTGGCACATTTTTCGAAACAGTCTTAAAGGATTAGTTCACTTTCAAATGAAAATTACCCCAAGCTTTACTCACCCTCAAGCCATCCTAGGTGTAGATTACTTTCTTCTTTCTGATGAACACAATCGGAGTTATATTCATAAATAGAGTGGTGCAGGTATGATATCACTTTGTAGGCCAAAATGTGGAAGCGAGTTAGCATTTTAGCACTTCCGGTTCCATCGTCCCAAAGTCAATGGGTTTTTTGAATGGGATTTTGGTTACATGGCTGAAATAAGGTCTGTGGTGAACACAAGCTCAAGACACTTTCACATTTTATTCTATGACATGAAATACCCCACTCGTGATTTTTTTAAGCTGTTATTGATGGAGTATTTTATCCATCCTATAGAAAACAATTGTAGAATTAGTTTGCTTACTATAAAAGCTAGAAGTGTTTTGAGGCCTCTTGACCTATGTGACTATAAGGGTCAGATGTGTCTGAGAAGTTAACTTGGCCACTAAGCATATTTGTTGGTAATTTTCCACCATACAACAGGTGGCTGTGAAATGAATAAGACCATTGTTAAGGGTGTCATGTGAAGGCTTCCTGCCTCCAGGGAGTATTTACTGGTTTGATACAATGTTTAATTTGGCCCATGGGAAAAGGGTTGACCATCAATTGGCAGAAGGCCCATGGGAGATAAAGTCAAAAGATGTAGACTAGTTGGCAGTTGGCCACCCTTACAAAGAGAATTATCTCTTGCATAAGCAACACCTGCAGTTTAATTGGTGAAGTGACTGTGGTAAAAATGTTGGGGAGTCCTTGGGAGACTCCAAGAAGAGAAAGGGAGGAGAGCACCTGTAAATGAGATCATGGAAAATAACTGTAGGGGTGGATCTCACACTGTAACAGATAAGAAAAATGTATAAAAACTGTGCCCTGGCTGGAGAGATTCAGATGTGGAGCTGGCATCTTACTTTGTTGCTTGACAATAAAGTTAAATACTTCTGAGACCTGGAACTTCAACTCTGTGAGTTTTTCTTCAAGACCAGAACTGAAGTGACACAGAGACATCGAATTTGCCAGGACATAATGTGTTTTGAAAAAGGTGGTTGCTAACAAGTGGCTAAATGGGACTACAGAGGCTGTCTGCAATATTAAACATCATCACAACAAACAGGTGAGCTCAATCCGCTTTTACAGCCTCATTATGCTCATGCAGGTCCTTCTCAAAAGATTAGCATATTGTGATAAAAGTTCATTATTTTCCATAATGTAATGATAAAATTAAACTTTCATATATTTTAGATTCATTGCACACCAACTGAAATATTTCAGGTCTTTTATTGTTTTAATACTGATGATTTTGGCATACAGCTCATGAAAACCCCAAATTCCTATCTCAAAAAATTAGCATATCATGAAAAGGTTCTCTAAACGAGCTATTAACCTAATCATCTGAATCAACTAATTAACTCTAAACACCTGCAAAAGATTCCTGAGGCTTTTAAAAACTCCCAGCCTGGTTCATTACTCAAAACCGCAATCATGGGTAAGACTGCCGACCTGACTGCTGTCCAGAAGGCCATCATTGACACCCTCAAGCGAGAGGGTAAGACACAGAAAGAAATTTCTGAACGAATAGGCTGTTCCCAGAGTGCTGTATCAAGGCACCTCAGTGGGAAGTCTGTGGGAAGGAAAAAGTGTGGCAAAAAACGCTGCACAACGAGAAGAGGTGACCGGACCCTGAGGAAGATTGTGGAGAAGGACCGATTCCAGACCTTGGGGGACCTGCGGAAGCAGTGGACTGAGTCTGGAGTAGAAACATCCAGAGCCACCGTGCACAGGCGTGTGCAGGAAATGGGCTACAGGTGCCGCATTCCCCAGGTCAAGCCACTTTTGAACCAGAAACAGCGGCAGAAGCGCCTGACCTGGGCTACAGAGAAGCAGCACTGGACTGTTGCTCAGTGGTCCAAAGTCATTCGGAAATCAAGGTGCCAGAGTCTGGAGGAAGACTGGGGAGAAGGAAATGCCAAAATGCCTGAAGTCCAGTGTCAAGTTCCCACAGTCAGTGATGGTCTGGGGTGCCATGTCAGCTGCTGGTGTTGGTCCACTGTGTTTTATCAAGGGCAGGGTCAATGCAGCTAGCTATCAGGAGATTTTGGAGCACTTCATGCTTCCATCTGCTGAAAAGCTTTATGGAGATGAAGATTTGGTTTTTCAGCATGACCTGGCACCTGCTCACAGTGCCAAAACCACTGGTAAATGGTTTACTGACCATGGTATTACTGTGCTCAATTGGCCTGCCAACTCTCCTGACCTGAAACCCAAAGAGAATCTGTGGGATATTGTGAAGAGAAAGTTGAGAGACGCAAGACCCAACACTCTGGATGAGCTTAAGGCTGCTATCGAAGCATCCTGGGCCTCCATAACACCTCAGCAGTGCCACAGGCTGATTGCCTCCATGCCACGCCGCATTGAAGCAGTCATTTCTGCAAAAGGATTCCCGACCAAGTATTGAGTGCATAACTGAACATAATTATTTGAAGGTTGACTTTTTTTGTATTAAAAACACTTTTCTTTTATTGGTCGGATGAAATATGCTAATTTTTTGAGATAGGAATTTTGGGTTTTCATGAGCTGTATGCCAAAATCATCAGTATTAAAACAATAAAAGACCTGAAATATTTCAGTTGGTGTGCAATGAATCTAAAATATATGAAAGTTTAATTTTATCATTACATTATGGAAAATAATGAACTTTTATCACAATATGCTAATTTTTTGAGAAGGACCTGTAATTGTGCTCTCATAATCTAGTCTAACTCAAATGTTTTTAGATAAAAACTGAAAGTGTTGTTGGAAGCTTATTGATGGAGACGTTGAAGTCGAGCGACCGTGATGAAGTTCGTTTTAGCCTACCTTTAGCTTTTTACTTCTGGCGACTGCATTTATGCTTCAAAATTCATAAAAGTTGTGTTCATCTGTGAAAATTATCTTGATGGACAAAACGTGTAAGTATCGTAAACCTTTGTTGATCACAGAACTTGTTTTTTGCGTTAATTCAAAAGCCTATGGAAAAATCCTATTGGGATTTTGTCGAGGGAACCAGTGTGATGCTAACTGCCAGTTGGCCTACAAAGTGACGTCATACCTGCACCACTCTATATCCTGACGCATCAACTGCCAGTGAGCGGGATCAAAAAGTATGATCTGAAGAAAGTGTCTCCATCCACATCCATCCATCATAAACGTATTCCACACGGCTCCGGGGGTTTAATAAAGGCCTTCTGAAGCAAATCGATGCATTTGTGTTAAAAAAAAATATCCTTATTTAACAAGTTATGAAGTAAAATATCTAGCTTCCGTCAGACCACCTTCCGTATTCAAATTATGGAAAAAACGGAACTGGTGTCGCGTCAGTTAAGCTTTTCCGTAAGTTGAATAGGGAAGACCGTAGGACGTAGAGAACTGTGAGAGTTTTACACTTTCTTCGTAAGTTGAATGCGGAAGGCGGTCTGGCGGAAGTTAGATATTTTACTTCATAACTTGTTAAATATGGAAATATATTTTTTTACACAAATGCATCGCTTCGCTTCAGAAGGCCTTTATTAACCCCCCAGAGCCGTGTGGAGTACGTTTATCATAAAACCTTCTTTTTAGAACAACTTTCATTATTTTTTTTGATCCACTTCAAATGTTGACTACTGTAAAAAGTGTTTTTGTCATCGTGTGAGCCGCACTGGTCAAAATGTTTAGATGTTTTTTTTTAACCATGAAATATTGTTATATACAGCACAAATTTCATGTTTTTTGTTTTGTTGTCTATACTATGCAAGAATGTCAGTTTTGTTTAGTACGTAGGTATCAGTATCAATAGGTAAAAATTGACAAGGAAAAGTCAATACTGTAGTACACAAAAAGAAATTGAACATTTGTATTTATACAGTGCATTTATTTTTGTAGAAATGTGTTACAGTAATACATGTAAACTATTGAAACTACTGAAACTGTTATGTTTTCCCCTAATATCACCACCACCACCACCACATATACTTACGTATATCATTCTTACATTGTTATACAACATATCTTCTTATTGCTCTTCCACAACAAGCAACTGCATGTGAATTTTCAGTTTACATGTACCATTTCTACAAAAATGAATGTACTGTATGAATACAAATGTATTTATACAGTACTGCTGTAGCTGTTGCTGGCAGTGATTGTGCTGGGCAAACTCCATATATATTTATATGCTTCCAAACTTAATTGGTTGATTGTGATTTCTATTTCATTACAATGGCAGGCCAATTTAGCATACATTACAATTGTACCCAGATAGCAAAACATTCCATGTCAGATATTTATGGAATATATATGCATATCTGACAGATTTTGATAACTGAATGGATCATTTTGCATGCGATTGCTTGCAGCATGAAAGAATCTTTAGAAGTTGTGAAGAGTTTGACAATTTCACTGAGAATCAACAAAAGGCCATGTGCATTTAGTAATTGTGCAAATTATAGACAATTGTACTAACTCTTTTGCACACTTGTGCCAAAACACAATTTTAATAAGAAATTCCAATCTGATGTGAACTAATTGTTCAGACATCTTTACTTATTTTTTAGAGAAAAAAAAATGTCTCAATTGAAAATTGAGCCAAAGCGATTGAGAAAAACTAGAGAATGAATTAGTACAAAGTGGCAACAATTTAATATTAATAAACCACAGCGACAAATTATTACAGTAAGTAGTGGGAGCGAATTCTTAATCACATTATATTGACCTCTTGACTGAATTCAAAGAATAAACTTTAAAGTTGTAGGTGTGCAGAAAAGTGGAGTTATTATATATTTCCATATTTCTTAAATGTGTTATGTATTTATTGTTTACTAAAACAGATGAAATAGAGTGTGACAACATATCATTTTCATTATGATGTTCGAAGTCTAATGTAAAAGCAACTTTGTAGTGACGCCTAAAGGTATGGATGAATTGTCATACAATTTTTTTATTTTTATCTTTTTGAAAATCATCTTTTTAGGGTAGTGAGACAAGAAGTCACCTACCTAAGCTTTCGGCACAGCCCATATCCTGTTCATTGTGATGTCCAAGGTTGAACCTTGTACTGACACCTAGAGATGTGGATGAATTGTCATGCAAACATTTTTTGTAGAAATCATCTTTTTTGTAGTCAGGCATGATTAACTTATTCAATATGAACAAGTGTCCAATAACAGAGGGTTACAAAAATAAAGTGAGCAGTATTTTGCTGGTTATGTGACCTCAACATGTTTACCCCCACAAATCGACCTGCTCCATGTAGAATAAAACAGTTTTTATTAAGCTCCTAATATGACTTGTACTTATATATATATATATGCTGACACAGTTTTACTCAGCTGTTATTGAGTCAGTTCTGTGCACTTCTATAACTGTTTGGTTTGGGTCAGCCAGCAAATCAGATATAAGAAGACTGCAACGGATTGTTAGGACAGCTGAAAGGATAATTGGTATGCACCTGCCCAACCTTCAGGACTTGTACAACGCCAGAGTGAAGAAACGGGCAGGTAACATCATCACAGACCCCTCTCACCCTGGACACAACCTTTTTGCACTTCTGCCCTCAGGCAGACGTTACAGATCTCTGTGCACTAGAACATCTAGGCATAAGAACAGTTTTTTCCCCAACGCTATCTCCAGCTTAAACAGCTAACATAGCAATTACCCGTTTTAGTATTCACTTTCAGTACTATTCTATTCACCCTGCTGTATATACAATACAAATCTGTATGTCTTCTGTTCCAGATGTATACCACATTAGTATTATTCTTTATTTTATTTTACTTATTTATTATTTTCTTAGTTTACTTATTTAAATGTTTCTGTTCTCATGTCATATGTATGTGTGTACCAAGAGCTTCTGTAGAAAACCACAACAAATTCCTTGTGTGTTTGTGCACACCTGGTGAATAAAGCACATTCTGATTCTGATTCTGATATATATATATAAAGTACAGTTCAGTTATTTGTTTTTACTTTTTTTTGTAATAGGAAAGAGGTGGGGGGAGTTGAATTAGATGTACAGAATTTGATTGTTGATTTAATTTGATTGTACAGAAATCATGTCTAGGAATTAATCACGTTTTGATTTGTATGTTTGTGTGTGTGTTTATAGCTGCCTGACTGGGCAGTTGATGTCAGGCTGATGTGGAGTGACAGTGGGCGCCCTGTCTGGCAGGCCCAGAGTGCGGGCCACCATATTGCCTGGCTCCCCAGGGAGGACAGATCAGCATGCCAGCCTTGCCAGAAAGTGCTAATAGGCGCAACACGTCTTACTTTCACACATTAAGGCGAGCAAAGGGTGACAGATCAGAGCTGTGATACTGCCGCATGAAAAAAAAGGGCTGCGCCACCCGTTTGCCATGCGGCAACAGCTAATGATGAGCGCTGCTAAGTTGCGCTACATGTCCACCGAACATTAAATTGAAATGCATCCTGACAGATATAGCTGTGACACCAGTCTTAGGAGTAAATAAAGCTAACTTACAAAAACACCTGGCTGATTGCAAAAAGTTTTTAAAATTAGAGCAAATGTGGATGAAATGTGCTGATTTATTCAAAATGTTAATAATTTTATGTTATAATGCTGTTTTCAGCAGTCATGACTGGGGGAGCGTGAGTCACTCTTCCTGTTAGTGGAAACTCATGGTCACGCTAACTCTTCTTTACACATACTAGTCAGTGTGCCACCAACAAGGAAAGAGGGTTTGTGCAAAAACCACATAACTTGCAAGGTGACACCGCAAAGCCTAATGAAAACACGATGGTTTCAACAGATATTGATTTCATCTATGGACCCGACCTCTAATCTACATCAGAAACCATAGATATAGGGGTTTAAGGTCAAAAAATGGTGCACTGACATGCGAATGTGAAATAATGTTGGCACCTGATGTGTGTTTCACGGATATTGCAAATCAGAGACACACATACTACAATATAACCCTCAAATCTCTTTGATGAGGTCATATTGTTGCCTGAAAAATGGGGTCATCTGGGCAAAGGTTTGAGCATGAGGAGGTTTCTTTCATTTAAGTTCATTGTGCAATATTTCCGACATGAAATGTGCCATAAAAATGTAACACACTGCAAAAAGCAGAGGAGTAAAGAGTACCTGAAAACCATAGTTGGGTAAAAGTGAAAATGACTCCATTACAAGTTACAAGTCACCAATTCCAAAACAACTTGAGTAAAAGTCTTAGAGCATCTGATTTTAACAGTACATGAGTATTTTACTAATATGGAATGTAGGCTCAAAGATGCACTAGTCCTCAACACCTAAGAGACATGCCAGGGAAACACAAGAAACAGTTGATTTGTGAGAAGAGCAATCATATTTTTTCTCCATAATCAAAATATAACCAAACACCTCAACATTTCAATATAACAATTTCGACACAACAGCCTCTTAAACTTCTAGACAATCAAATCTCAGTTAAGCTCAAGTTCTCAAAAAGAGCATAAGTAAATCAATATCCTTCAAATAGCTCTCTTCAATTTAACATAAATAAAATAATGTTAAGTAAATTTAAAAAGTCAAAGCCTTCTTGCGCTGGACGTGCCGGTTTCGGTCTGATCTCATATATAAAACACTAGCGATTTACAACTTTCCTGTAAAATCCCTGTAAAAAATACTGTAGCAACATTTTAGGTTTTATGGGACAGCACTTAGTTTACTGTCTATTTTACAGTTCAAAACCGTATCATTTAAAGGTTAATGTTGTAATAATTATGGTTTGTAACTGTTTAAAATACGGTAGCAACATTTTAGGTTTTACAGATTTAACTTAAAGCTGCAGTCCGGAAGTTTTGCCTCTTTGTCACCATCTCTCCTTGAAACCTGCAATTGCAGTTATATACGGAATTATTATTGTTATGTGCGTTGTGCATCGACACGACTGCATGCGGATGAATCTAATGTTTGGCGTCAGTCAAAACATCGGTGTGGATACTGTACTTCAGAAACATAGATTCTACGTCTTGGAAGTATGACCAAAATTAGAATTTTCACCGGAAAATGTCATCTGAACAAGTAAGTAACGTGTCTGACACTTTTTTTCTGATCAACTGAGGAAAAAAGCATTAGGCCTACAATAAATCGCGCTGACAATGGTGATTAAATCTAACGATCGGATCATGCCAAGCCGTGCAAATTATTATTACTGTTATACTTTGTTCTCAAACTGTTAATGTTAACAACATCAGCATTGCGTGACTATGTGTATTAGCTGGGACTCCTTCCTTTCTGTTTACAGACGTGACATAATGACGCAAAGACGAATGGCTGCATGCTCGAATCTCCCGCGGAAACCCACCAGTACCACTCTTATTATAAAACATTATTACAAGCTTACCGTTGTTAATTGAGCTAAGGTAAGGAGATAGTTTTGAACACTGGCTTGTTATGTACTTGCTCAAAAATTGATTTTCGATCATTTTTAACCAAAAAAGTTACGGACTGCAGCTATAAATGTACAGTAAAAAAACGTATTTCATTAACTGATATAATGTTAATTTAATAAAGTAATAATATCTGTTTTGTACCTTTGTAATACACTGTTAACACCAATAACAAACAGTGGTGAGAAAGTCACATGATGAATCAAAGCTCACCACAAGTTGAGGACAATATTAATATACAGAAGGTGCTCAATGTCATTCACACAAACACTAAACACCATCATGGTAACACACATGAATTTTTAAAAATGCAATAAACATTAATTTAACATTAGATGTAACATAAAACCCTAACGTACATAACTGATTAGAAAAAAACTGAGAAAAATAAAGAAGAAACAGCTATTTCAATGAAAATACATCAAATGTGAAGTATCACACAGGGAATTGTGGGAATGTCAATTTATGGTTTTTCACTGTAAATTTTACGATTACTTGTTATTTTTCACTTCCAAAAACTGTAAAATTAACAGTATTTTACTGTACAATTACATGAAATGTACAGTTAGATCAATTACAGTTATTTATTATATAAACAAAGTGTTTGTTGACAAGTGAGTTTCGGTGAGTAAAGGCAAAAACACACAAGATGTAGTACTTGCAGTACCCTGTAGATATTGCTTCCTTCGTAGCAGAAATAAACTGCTGCAGAAAAAGTTAGGTGCCATGCAAAATGTCATGAGTAACTGCATTGTTCACTGCAAATGTAATGGAGTAAAGAGTACATAAACTTGTTCAAAAATGTAGTCAAGTTGCTAATATCTTTGATACTCAGTAAAACTACAGAGTAGCCAAAACAATACTCAAGTACAGTAACTTTTATTTTTACCCCATTGGCAGGTATTTTCTTCTTGATTTAAGTATAAACTCACCTTATTTTGATAATATTTTCAGAAAAAAATACTTTATTTCTTAATTTCTTATATCATTTTGCTTCTCAAGTAAATTTTATATTGTTGATATTTGTACTGGAAAATTAGACCCGAATACTTAGACACTTTTTGCAGTGCATTGCATAGTACTGATTCAATTTAATACAAGCTGTATACAGAAGACGTGTTGTTTTTTAAGCAAATCAGGAAAGGGCCAAAGACTTAAAATTAAATCTTTAAACGGCTCTCTTGCCACTGTTGTGTTTAGTTGTGTAATTGAGGTCAAGAGAACATCAGTCATGGATGAATAACTGATTCTAAAAAAACAATTGACTCAGTTATCAATAACAGATGACTCCCTGTCACTAACGCTACACACTACACTTTTTCTTTATACTTTTTACTGACATTTCTCAGCACACTGGCCTCATTTCCCTGTCACGGGGCCAGAGATGCAGGAAAGTCTTACTCTTTGTCTTCATTTCAGTATAAAACCCTACTAAATAAACTCACACCCTGACTAATGCTACCCTGTTGCCCTCTTCTTTCCCATTTCCCTCCTCTTGCCCCTCTCCATCCCTCTTGCCCAGGGCCACGCTGTGCTTGCTGAAGCGTTATGTTGTAAGAGTGGTAGTGCGTGTCCCGTCATCAATAGGAGTGAGTTACACAGGTCAGCAGTTCAAACGCAGGTCACAGCTTCATGCTCTGTGTCGATGCCTCACTCTGCCCTGATTGGCTCATTGCTCCAACAAATTCCCTTCTGCTCCCTGCTGTTTGATCTCTGCCCTGGTTGATCCTTTGTTTAGCTTATATACAACCTCATTTTGTTTTATATGCAGGAAATATGGGCACATATCTAATTCACTGTTGCTCCTCAGTAGGCCATGTGTTTGTACGGATAACAGTACGGATAAAAGTATCCGTACTATCTATCTATCTATCTATCTATCTATCTATCTATCTATCTATCTATCTATCTATCTATCTATCTATCATCTGATATACATTTACTACATATTGGAGTATTGGAGTGTCACTGTTCTGTGTGTTGCACATGGAATGTGAAAGAGCTCATTCTTGTGATCTTCCTGGCCATCTAGTGGATAATGTGGGATACACAGGGATACAAAGGCAAATAAGATTAAGAGTGAGATGTGATATCATGTTGTTAACTTAAAATGCTTCACTAACACTTAGAATGCTAAACCAAAATGTGAACTAGACCCTGGGACCAGTTCACATAACAATCTTTAAATATGATTGGTAGTGTTATGTTTAGTTCTCTGTAGTGCGCTATAAAGGAAACAGTTAGATGTACAGCGGTACGGGTAGGTAGCGTGTGGTAACTACTATAGCTTTATTTGACCAGGGCTGCCAGCCCAAAGCCCAATAGCAAAAAACTAAATATGAATTGTCTTTTATAGCTCTTATGCATTTTCTAATTTATTTTCATTTTAAGGCATACTGCATTATGAACATTTGCATAAAAAGGACCCCAAAAGCTCTAGAAGAAGAACATTTTGAGGCCCTGAGATGGAACAGTCAAGCAAGGCAATCAAGCCAATTTGACCCCAAGGTTTCATACAAGGAAGTAATAATTTTATCTTCAGATGTAACATTTACACTTTTTGTCTCTTCTATGAAATAATAGGCACCTCAGAGTAACACACCCCCTTTTAATTTACAGGTTTGGCCATTTCAACAGCACCCATTACTAGTAGGTCTATACAACTTTTTAGTGTTCTAGCAAGACAATATATATGTGGGATCCATAAAGAAATTATTAACTGTATCATGGTGTGGAATAACTGATTTGAAAAAAGCCCCGATTTTTACAAGATGCGACAACAAAGATAAGACCAACTCCCTATTAATTCCCGGATTTGAAAATTTTGAAATTAAATGTTCAACAAGCACATATGGATGTTTTTGATGTCCACATACAGTACTTTTGACCATGTTCACAAAAGGTTCTATTTTTAAACTTAATGGGTTCTTCCAGGTGCTTCATACTTAGAACCTTTTAGGGGTTCCCATCATGGATCATTTTATGGATTACATTTTACATTTTAATTAAATTGTATGAAAACAGCTTGTAAACATACCTTATCACTAGAATAAATTTAAATAACTGCTAAATATGAAAGTATTATGCAATCATTTATGACATTTCCTCTCTTATATAGAACCTTTTTGGCATTAAGAACATTTTTGCTTCTTTAAACCAAACCTTCTAGGGTTCTTGACTTCGCAAACGTTTTTTTTCTAAGATTGTAGCGTGTGCATGTTATTAAATTTTTTTCTAAATCCAGGGTCACTAATGCATGTATATGCCGATCGATTCACAAACATTTCTGGATTAATCCAATTGTTCACTTTTGGGACCTTTAGTCATTTTATGGAAGGCCTTAACAAATGTGTGAAGATGACATCAGTACCACGTCAGAAGATGTGTTAACCGCTAATGCCGATCATGTTTCTATTGTATTTTCTCAAGAACTTCAGACAAATGGAGAAAAAACTCCACAGCTATAAATACTTTTTTTTTTCTTTAAAATATTGCTACATTATTAGGGGTAAATACTGTCACAAAATTTGTAAAACAATAGTGGAATCTTATGAACTTTCCCCAAAGCAAATTTGTTCTTATTGTAATATTAAAAAATTAATTATGATTCATAAATTCTAATTAATTATACTTCATAAATCAACTTGGCTTTGAATTCCCCTTGTGCTTTAGTTTTAATTAATACCCCTAAAACCTAACTTTGACCTATATCTGGTGAAATGTTTGAGGTGGGGGCATTTGTGATGTGTGTTTGTGTGAGTGTGTCACAGAAAGAAAAGCAAAGAGAGAGAGAAAGAGAGAAAGAGAAAAGGAGGAAGAAGAGAGAGAAAGAGAGAGTATCGAGCTCTTCACGGAGAGCATGTGGTTTTGAGCGGATGGGCGGGCCATCCTGTGAACTTGAGAGAAGTGCATCTCTCACTGAAAGTGTATGCATGTGGCACAGAAATGACACAAAGGGTCGGAAGTGGGGTGGGGGAATTAGAGAAAAACAGACGAGAGTTTTAAAAAGTACTTTGAGAAAACCATCTCTATTGTTACTATGAATTCAATGAATATAAACAGCATGAGGGTCTCTTAACATGACACCGTTTTCAACTAAAAAAGAAAACTTTTGGTGCGTTTTGGCCATTCATTTATACGACAATTGAGAGCCTGAAAACACAAACTTTTGAAAACAGGTTTCCAAGGGTCTGTTTACACGAAACCATTTTCAACTAATAACGTTTTGGCCATTCATTTCTTCGACAATGGCGTTTTGGGGTCCCTAAAATGCCCCCTTTGTAAGCATCTTTGAAAGTGGCTTCAAAGTGCAAGTTTTTGAAAACAATACCGTTATCATCTCTACAAAAATGCAAATTTGTGAAAACAGTATATATACTGATAAGACAAAACATTGTCCACCTGCCTAGTATGCTGTTAGTCCACTCTACAAGACCTCTGAAGGTGTCCTGTGGTATCAGACCACCGTGGATTGAACTTGTTGGTCCAGAACATCCCACAGATGCTCAATTGGATTGAGATCTGGGGAATTTGGAGGCCACAGCAACATGTTTAATTCTTCATCATGTTCCTCAAACAGTGTGGCAGGGTGCATTATCCTGCTGAAAGAGGCCACTTCCACCAGGGAATACCATTGTCATGAAGCTGTACCTGGTCTACAATAATGGTTAGGTAGGTAGCACATGTTAAATTTACACCCAGGGTTTCCCAGCAGAACATTGCCCAGAGTATCACACTTCCTCTATCCAACAGTGCATCACTTCTCCAGGTAACACGGCCGTTCACATGATGTAAAAGGAAACGGGACTCATCTGACCAGGTTATCGTCTTCCACTTGTCCAAGGTCTGGTTTCAATGCTTGCATGCTCGCTGCAAGTGCTTTCGATGGTGGACAGGTGTCATCATAGGCACCCTGATTGCTCTGCAGCTAAATTCTCACCACTGCTGGAAAAAAGTCTTCTCTTTTTTGTGAATGAAGCTCAGGAGGCAGAGATCCAGAAGTCACAATAAGAATTTATTGGACAAAGCAACAATGCCGAGACGCCTGCATGGCATGTGACCATCTCACTCACAACTCACACTTTTACAGTTTTAAACAATGATCTCATTTGCAGGTGCTCTCCTCCCATTTCTCTTCCTGTAATCTCCCCGACACGTTTGTCACAGTTACTTCATTAACTGGCCTGTTCTTTTTGTAAGGGTGGCCGACTGACAACTAGTCTACATCAAAAACATTTTTTTAATGTCCCACAAAATAATTATTCTGTGTTCTTGCCTCTTTATTTTTTATCAAGAGAACATGTTGAAAGACACATAAACCAAAAAAGCAACTTAGTATCAGTGCAGAATCCAACTGCAAACTTCAGCTAAAATCCCATTCTTTCCTCTGTGACTTCTCTCACAGTCATGTAGGCCATAAAGCCTTCAAAACACATCTGGCTTTTATAGTATTCAAACTCAATTGTTTTCTAGGATGAATTTAATATTTCCTCATTTCCTCATCCCGTTTTAGATACACTGACCCAGTCGCCTTGCCATAACAATTTGGCCCGTGTCAAAGTTGCTCAGATCTTTATTCCTGTCCATTTCTCCTGCATCCTACACAGTGATTACGAGAACTGATTGTTAATCTACCCAGAACTTAATATGTTGCCTTGATAGGAGATAATCAACAATATTCACTTCACCTGTGACTGGTCATAATATCTTGGTTCAAAGGTTCATATATATATATATATATATATATATGTATGAACAAAAATGGTGCACTAAATGTGGTTCAATGATTTGTAATCTTAGGGGAACCACCACTTTAAAGGTGCACCTTTGTCAAATGGTGTTATACAGAACCATAAGAGTTGATTGAGAACTTTACTTTCAGAATGCTTCAGTCACAAAACATCAAGATAGAGCCTAATTATTTGACTACATAAATAACACAAAGCAGTTAATATATAAATATTGCCTTTTTTATTGTGACAATTTCGGTATATAACTGACTTCGCAAACACCTCCTAATGTCGAGCCTCTTATCAGATTACTGTCATTCAAATACTATAAAGCCTATCACAATGTCTTAGCTTTCTTTCATCCTCCTTCCAAATAATTTAAACTGCAACTGACAGCTCTCAGTATCCAAACTGTCTTGTTGCATCCCACCACCACCCTATTCTCCTCCTTATATTTTAGATATGTTACTCCATATGTTTGCTATGAAAGGGAATTTACTACAATGGGAAAAATGTTTTGAATCACTTTTTATTTTGCTTTTCTGAGGTCAAAAATGCTTGTGTGGGGGCCTTATAAAGGGGCCTTGGGGGCAAAAAGGTTAAGAACTATATTATCTTCAGGAAATACACTGTATTGTAATGTCTTTTTAATCCTTTCCCCAACTAAACTAAGAGACTAAGAGAGAGTTAGAGAACCTTTAAAGAACTGTACAGGGGCAGGTTATTTTTATGGCAGTGGTGCTATATACACTTTAACCACCCCAAAGAACTGCTGAAGAACCATACTGGGCTTAACAGGTTCTATATATGGTAGCGGTGCTATCACCTCAACCACCCCAAAGTATCACTGAAGAACCAGTATATATATACAGTATATACATACACACACACACACACACACACACACACACACGCACGCACACACACATATATATGTTTTAATGTCATTGCATAAACAAAATATGCAATAAACAATTTTTTTTTAAAGCATAAGCACATTTTTCAACAAACATCTCTACTAAATTGTGTGCTCCATACATTATAGAAAATGAATACTCCAGTGTGTTATGATATTCCCAATATTGTGTTATGAGGATAGATCATTTGAAAACATGATTATGATGTACTGTACATTAAATATAATATTCCGCTGTGATCCTATTTAAAAAAACAAATAATGACACTCAATCAGTGCATGTTCCAGTTTATTATTTACAGAAGAATTTTTGACACAATATGCATTCATTTTCAATGTTCTTTTTTTCCTTTCTTTCTGTACAGTATCTTGTTGCTATGACAAAATATCTCTACCCCATTATTGTCCTCTTAGCTCTTTAATAGATTTGGCGAGTTGTCACATTGTCCCTGTGGAAGTTAGTCCTGTATGGTCAAGGAGCCATATTCACAAAGTTTTATCCCCTGAGTTATTTAAGAATATCACAAAAAAGTCACACACCAAACTACAGGGCAAAAGAGAGACCATATACTTTGCGCATCCAGAAAAGCATTCAGTTGGCTAATTTGCCTTTGCATGAGAAAAACACTGTCTTGAGGAGCAAGGAAACAGCAATAGCTCTTTAAATAACTCCTGAGCGAATCTTTGTGAATAGTGGCTGAAGTTTAACTTTGTTCTACTCTGCATGTTTGGGGACAAGGGTGCAAGACAAGCTATATATGGAAACTTGTGTGCGATTATGCAGAAATGGATCGTCTTTAGCTGCGACTTTCCACGTCTGCACACAACCCATTAAAAATGTTTTTCCACATGCTCCAGTTTTGCACCATATTTCAACATAATATGCTGAAATGGTGAAGTGGTTATCATGTGAAAAGAAAAGAAAAAACAAGCTGTGTCTTTGGTTGTATTGATGGTATTTCAGTTTATCCACACCTGTTTGTTAGTCTTTCATGGAATATTTAATGGTGACATCATAGACGACTCATATTTACAACATCTGTGAGGGTATTTTCCAGAATATTAATGGTTACCACATAAAATTAGATGACCAATTGGATAAAACCTCCTCCACCCAGTTATTTGACAGACAGCGTACAGCTTCTCATTTTGCTCTTCGCTATATTTGGCTTTGTAATTTCGCACATGTGCACCAGCGATGACTTCTTTGTGCCGCTTTCCCATTTTAGTTCCTCTGTATTTGGGTTAGTAGCATATCCAGTGCCCTCAATTTAACAAAGTCTGCAGAATCAGGGAAAGTCGCAAAAAGAAGACTTTTAAACATAGTATATGGTACAGCTGGAAGAATAGGGAATAGTAAGATAGTTACCTAATTCAACTGGGTGGCTTTATTGTTTGGATTACAACAATACAAATCTTTAATTAGCAGTTCCAATGTTTTTCTTTTAATCTTCAGCAATCCATTTGCTCTTATCGGAGCTTGCAAAATGCATATCTATATTATATAGCTGAATTTACAGGTTAATAAATATAATTGGCTTTAAATACAGGTAAACATTTACAGTACATAAAAAAAAAGAAAGAAGATAAAACCGATCGCGCTCTGTGATGTGATCAGAAGAATATATTATTTTGTCAAAGCAATTTTTCTTAAGTAATTTACATCAAAAAGATCAAAAACCATCCTACAGAAATCACAGTATTACTGTCTTTAGAAACAACAGTAACTGGTGTTTTGTCAACTGTTTGCCCAGAGCTGCAATCATTTTGTATATTATGAGTGGAAATTCTTTAAGAATGTCTTTATAGGGAAGAAAAAAAATCTTCCCTTTTTGTACAGCCAAACACACCGGAAGACAAACAAAATAGATGTGATTGTGAATTTACAGAAAATTACAATTAATCCTGTTTTGTTAAAGGGAAGTCCTGCCAAACTAAGATATATATAAGGGCAAAACCCTGGAGTATTAAAAAATAAATTATATCTATAAGGTTTTTTGCCTTAGTGTTAGTAATATTGGTAAAGGTAAACTGGATATTAAGTGCTTCTATAAAGTGCTGAAATTCAAATGATGCAGCCATTGGCCATGTGTCTAAAATTCCCTCATATTCATCCTGTATTCCCTCATATATCTCCTTAATATGGCCCACAAAGTACATTCTGTGACCACGTCGAAGGGTAAATAATGCAAATAATCATGGGAACAGTAGCTAAAAGCTTAAATGAGAGTCTTAATATTGCAATATGTTTCTTTTGGAGAGTGAGTTTGATTTTGTGTATGTAATTTCTGACGATGTTCAAAAGAGAAAGTTACCAATTTCAAGAAAGTAGTGTTAAAAAGAAGTGAGATATAGAGATATGAGCCTTTCACACCATATCTGAGTTGTGTAGTTTATCATTGATATCCGTTTCACTTAAATTGTGAGACTGGCCACAGGTGCATTGCCTACATTCTGTCTGAAGGCACCCAGCTAAAAATACTGGGAGCAAATTAATGTAACAGCGGAACAACGGAAGGTCATGGTGTGGCTGTGGGTGTCAGATCTTGCTGTTCTCCAGGTGCGAGTCAATGTGCTTGATCAAGGCATCATCAGGGTAACCAACAGGGAAGATTAGCTGGCACAGCGGGCAGCTCCTGACGTCACCCTCCTCCTCGGTCTCCATCCACAGCTGCAAAGGGCACAGTGATTTGTTTGACAGCCATAATGTTTAAAATCCACCAATAAAATTGAACAATAAAGGTGAAATGTGTATTTTATTCAATGTTAAAATATCTTCTTTCCCAGCTTGATTGGCACAAACTAAAAATTGATTTCAATGAAATGGGTAAACAATTACTGCATCCCAATTCGCATACTATCCGTCCTAAATAGTATTTCAAATTAGAATTAGTGTGTCCCATATAGTAGTGTTGAAATTAGTATTCCAAAGATACCTGGATGGTCTACTTAGAATCCAAAGTTCAGATCCGTGCACACTCTAATGGCTAATATTGCCCACAACTCATTACGCGTTGGACAAGGATTCGATTAGAACTACAAACACAAATAAAGAGTTTTAAAAACTACAAACATGGCAGATTTGCGAGAGCGATCGTTAAGCAGAGCGGTTTCAGATAAAAGGGTTTGAGTGATTAATATTCAGTATCTAACCCAATGAAAATATAATTATTAAATGTAATACACATGATATTTCATCTGCAACGGCATTGTTAACTTCTATAATGATGTGTTTGGTCATTACGTTTAAAATGCATCATTATGCAAACATGAGAAGTGTTCTCCGCATTAAAGGCCCATGGCTGGCAGATCAATGTGCAACTATATTTCTCTTCGATATGAAAATAAAATGTAATTGTGACAAGATGACTGACAGGGCAGTTTAAACGGTTACAGGTTGCGCATAACTAAAGACGCAATTATGACTAATTATACCACGGGGCTGTCGAATGCTCGAATCTGATTGGTTGAGCAACGTTCTAAGGTGTGCAATTATTTTTAGGGAAACGCACGGCTAAAGTAGTCCTAGGCAGGTCTTGACCGCATTACAGTTCCATATCACTTCACCAAATGATTTCAGTTATTTCAAAAGGTCCTTCCAGCCTATAACAGCAAAAGAAACAAAACTCACAACGACACCGACCAAGCACATAAATATAGTAAACAATATAAGATGAAAACGACAAATTAGTGTCATGGTTTTTGCCACAAAATACGTTTTATTGTGTCCTGAAAATGCATACTCTCTCTGTCTCTCTCTTGCTCTTCCTCTATCTTTCAAATTTACACACGTACTGTATAACGTTAGTATGGACACACACTCACACGGAAACGTTTTGTCAGTGCTGCTCTGACGAATTAATCAGTAAAATGACTCACTAGCGAGGTAATAACTGTGCGATTCTTGAGGTAGATAAACTTATAGTTTCGTTTCGCTATTAGTAGAGACAATGCTGCCGTGAAAGAGGCACAGACACTCAGGTAGGCTAATTCTCATATGCTCATTCTCTCTCTCTCTCGAGTGCGTTAATAACTGTATCAATGGTATTTTTCTGCTATCAGGCTCAATTCTTCATTACTAGTTCTGAAATGACGTTTTGGAATTAGCAACGGAGGCTTGAGATGAGATGCGTAAGAAATTAGACCCACACACAAGAGTGTTTTAGGGACAAAAACCTGACAAATGTCTTGAAATACACCACTGAAACAGTGTTTTGAGGTGTGGTAACCGTAGTATAAGCAGAATAATTGACTCCGGGCCATTGAATTCTTAGAAAATATTATTTTCTAAGAATTCAGTGGCCTGTCGTCAATTATTCCTTACGTAGTATGTCCCAAACTTTGCATACTCTTCTGATACACATTCAAAAATATGTACTTTTTTTTCACAAAACCAGTACATACTTTTAGAGCATAGTATAAGTTGGCGAATTGGGCAGCAGCAAATGTCTCTCTGTGGAACTTTCAAGACATTTCAGTGTTTATTAGAGCAGCCAGAAAGTGCAACATCATCAGTTCTAATTTAAATGTAATTGGCCACACCCCACATGAAGTTGAATTGGAAATTGGAGGTTTTTCCTGAATTACAGAAAGTTGACAAACAATGGCATTCTGGGAAATCAATTTTTAAAGTATATGTAAATTTGAAAACAAATTTAAGTGACATTTCAAACTAAGCCAAAGCATTATGAATTCTGATTATGAATGCTGCAGGAATCCATTCTGAAAACATACATTTGTAATTCTGTTTGGTTACGCAAATGGTGCAGAAATTACACACTTCACCTTTATGTTGTTCTCAACATAGGCTCATTGGAAAAATGTGCCTCTACCTAAACCCCAAAACCATACCTATGCATAAAGTAGTGGCAGTAAAATACCAACAACTTTTATTCCTTTTCACACAGATTATGATTACAGGGGCAGATTATCAATTAATATCAATTCATTTTACGTTGTACTTTGCACAATAATGTGTTATGACCTCAAAACACTTTGCATGGTTTGTAAATTGATACATTTTAATGTTTGCATCACATAACCAGCTCCATGTGTCTGGCTTTTTTGACATAGTAAACTTGCTCAGTAGCTCACCTGGTACATAATTGCACTTGCAATGCGTCACGAAACGTGCAAGAAGCAGTGTAATATCATTTTGCAGAAATGTTGCCACAGGCACGTTTTTCCAATGACCCTGGGTTGGTTATTCTGGCCACTGATTTACTACTCACGTTGATGGATGGCCACGACTGGGCGTGCTCTGCATGCAGGTATCCAGGTGGGTGGCAGCTTAGGGTGTTGGGACGAGAAGGAATGGGGAAAGCTGAACAAGAGGCGGGGCCTCTGCTGCTCGATGAGGGGCTCGACACCCCCAGTGTTCGCGGTGGACTGATGGGATGAGGGCAGGACCACTCCTCCTCATCCTCTGATGACTGCGGAGGCTGTGGGGAAGAATGCAGAGGTGTTGGGCTGGGCTGAGGCTCGAAATGCAAGTGGGACACATCCGAGTGGTGGAAGGACAGCTCTCTGGACAGCCGTGGAGATTCAGCCAATCCCCCATCGCCTCCAACCCCGGACTGAGAGCCTTGTCTTTGAACTAACATGTGCTGGCTTCCTCCATGTTGCTGTTGTTGTTGTTGCTGCTGCTGCTGCTGCTGCTGCTGCTTGTGGTAGCTGTCGACATAGGGTCGAGGTTTCGGCAGGGTGGACACCGGGTCCAGAGTGAACCGTGGCGGCCGTTGATAAGCCGACGGATCGGCTACTTCAGAGTAACTGCGTCTTCCCTGGAAACTGGCCCTCAGGTGGTGCGAAGTGGGCCTGCAAGAATAGGATGCGGGGCCGTCGCTGAGCTCAGGCAGAGGTGAGCGACGGTGCATGTCCGGAGAGAGACGCTGCAGAATAGGGGAGCGCCGCTGGGGCACAGGGGAGTGACGCTGTTGGATGGGGGAATGACGCTGTTGGATAGGGGAATGCCGCTGCGGAACGGGCGAATGCCTCTGGTGAGGGACAGGAGAGTGGCGCTGAACTAGATGATGAACACAAAAGTGAAAAAAAGCTCTATAGATTAAATATAAATAGTAAGACATGACATGTTTAAACATAACGTTGGATAAATGCTCCTAAAAGTCAGCATGAGATGAAATTTCACCCTACTTTTTTCTAAATCCATGTTATTGATCTGCATATATTTTATTTTTGACTTTTTTTTTACCTCATAATGATCTTTAATGAAAATGTAACTCGATCTTCTGGTCAAAATACAAGACTTCTCTCTGGTGATGTATCCTATCCTTGAGTTAGATGAATAATATATTCATCTAACTCCATTTTGTAGTGTGACGCCCAATCAAGAACTGATAAATAGAAGTCACTGTCCTACATTTTTTATTTTTTGATAATACTTAGATGCATGTCACAATACAGAAGAAAAGATCTGTTGTTACTTCCATTTCATCGCCAATATCAAAAATAATGAATACGAGACAAAAAATTTGCAACATGACGATATTTAAGCAATTTCAATGAAAGCATACTATTGCTATATACTAGGGGTGTAACGATACCTTCATGTCACGATTCGATACATATCACAATACTGAACTCACCATACGATATTATTGCGATACTCCAAGACATATGGTAAAAGGTTAACAAATATGTACTGTTGATTACAATGCTAAATTTGATATTATATTGGGGATGGAAATGCATAGGCTTGGTGCTGGTAACCCAATGCACAGGACAATGGTGACACCAGAGTAAAAATATTCATGATTCTGAAGCTGAAAAAACAGAATTATTTTAGACGAATATGCTTGTACTCTGTCACTGACTAGATATATTTAAAACAATGTAGGCCATTATTTTAATGTAGGCCAGAATACATTATATTCAACATTATATATGGTAGTTTAATGTAATACTGACACTAAAACTCTGAATTTTCATTTTGCGTGAACTATACGCAATACATATTGTCACTATCCACGATACATAGTTGCATTTTTTGTATCACAATATATTGTGATAAGATATATTGTTACACCCCTACTATATACTATTACTATCGCGAAAATATGCACTGTTTTTTTTAACAATAAAAGTATAGAATGTATTTGACAATTTCAAATAAATAATTCAGTCATAGTCAATAATGTCAATGATTGACCTATATGCACAAGCTGATGAGTAAATGAATCGCTTTTTTAGTGTGTTAATTAAACATCCTACACATATGAGATTAATCAGATTTATATATACAACATAAACTAGTCAGAATGCGCAAGTCACATTGAGATTACACACTTTCCATAACAACTCACTAAAATATAGGAAATTACATGAAGTTTCTGTTAAAATTATATGGTTAAATTCATATATATAAATTGTTTGAATATTTGGTTAAACAAAAGGTGGCACAGTTCCTTTTATTACCGGAAGAATATCTTGAAAGGCAGTGTAAAGAACACAGTTTCTAATGGACAGATAGACGTCTGTAATGACTTCCTCTTTCCCCTCACATTTCCTCTTTGAGACGTTTCCATATTGTTTTCCTTTGCATTCACCCCAACACCTGTGGTAGGCTACTTCTACACAAATTTCTGACTAGCAACGGGCACACAAGATCTTGTACAGAAGATGCATCTGCCTCTCAATAAGAAGTCTAACGTGCATATACTGAACTTCCTGCAATCGTAAGATTGCAATCAGCTATTTAGAGAAATCAGTCTATCTATGAATCAGTAGGGTTTTTTTCCCCCTCTATCCGCTTCTGCTTTTTTGGTCTGGTTTCCTATATCAAATGGGTTTTTGTGGTTGAGTGCAGAGGTGCTAAAAAGATAAGAGGGGAGTTGTTTATGTTCTCAGACTTTAAAGAAGACACTCAACGTAAGAGGCGATCAAAACGTCAGCAAAAATATTCCTTGTGGAATACAACGAGAGCAAACAAGCATGAAGTGCTAAAAAAAGCACCCACTGTGTTGAATTTTGATAAGTTTCACAAATTGGTTCAATTAAAAAAAAAGGGGTTAATTAAAGTATGAAAATATGATTATTTGCTAAATCAGGTCTTAACACTACATGGCAAAACGTTTGACTGGCATCGACTGGCAGTCGATGTTTCAAATCTTCCCAAAAGACTTAATTGAGTGCATGGGTGCCACATATGGGAATATATTGGGATTCAATTTAGAGAAATTAAATTAGTGATTTCCTCTTTGCAGCATTTTAAATGGGCTTTAACCAATTTTTGGATCTTGCACCCCATCAAGCCAGTTAATTCATTCTACAGCAGACTCTGTAAACTACTTTACTGATGGCATCCTGTGACACTGCCACATTTTTAAAAAAAGGACCTCTTTCTACTGTACATAAGATAGAAAAAACTGTAATTACAAGTTGTCTATCTATGTAATGTTGGCTGTATAGAATATAGAACTGTGTAAAATATAATTATAGTTGTTCAAATCTATATGTGACCCATGCTGGCAAAATGAGTCGGAATGCGCACGGGCTAATTACGAGCTACAGGCAAAACAAATTTGATTTTGGTCGAATTTCAGGTTTTCACAAAAATTAGTTCATTAAGCCCTCGTCTAGTGATCCAAATGCTTCAAATAGCAATTAAACATCTAAAAGTATCTTTATTTGTATGTTTTCTGAGAGGAGAACCTTTCCTTTGACCATGAAAAATGCAGTTTTTCTCTCCTTGCATCCCTCAGCACAACTTTGGTATCGTTGTAAAGCGCAGCTTTCCAACTTTGTAAATATTCATAGCAAATTTTGTCTCTGAATGAATGTATAAAATAGATGCCATATGGCGATCCTTGTCCTCGCACCTGGGCTCGCAGGCTCCTGTGAGGCTTTCCGCAATATCTCGGTCTGTTTCGAGGTCAGAGCCTGTAACTTGCCCAACTCCTCTGTTAGCTCAGTATAGGCCAAAGCCAGATTGACTCTGTAGAGAGAACAGGAGAAAGAGATAGAGTTTTAGTATTATAACCACCCTTGAATCAAGTTTAACCAGTTTCTAAATGCCCTGAATGTGTATTGCACAATGAGTATTTAAAAGTCATTGTCGTCATCCCTGCCATATTCTTGCTGTGTAAATTAGACTCACACTGTAAATTGCACTTATTTACAAAACTAAACATTATTTACCAAGTGCAATTAACATCATGCTATTACCGCCTGCTAACCAGCTGAGATGGAACTGCACTGGATCTAAACCGCACATTGCTGCATAACTGAAAATGACAATAAAAATATATAAGCACTATTTCCTCAGCACATAAAAGGAATAATAAGATGACATGCTTCAGCACATAACATTGGTTGACAATTATGTTTATGACAGTTGGTAACACTATTTAACTGCGATATGTGTCGCTCCACCAGTGAGAACATAACGCATGACTGAGAAAAACAGCGAAAACAGAAAACAGTGTAGTTTCAAATCATCTGACTCTGCAGTCACTCACCATGACAACCAAATTTCTAAAAAGCCACAGTCATCACAAAAATTGGCAACTGATTTCCTACATAACTGTGCTAGTCTCTCGTATCACTCAGCGGTCTATTCCTTCACACATTATAAACTAACTTTAACTCATAATCAATATTGAATGACCATTTATTTATTTATATGACAAATACTCATGTATTAAGCAATCAGTCTGTCATTATCAATAATTAAATGGAATAAAATAAATCAGGGTGGTTTATTTTGCAGTAATGACTGGCCAAATGTACATTACCTCTTGCAAACCTTTTGATAAATTGATACTCATTTAACAAAAATGACACAGATGAGTGATACATTTGTGATAATCATCAAAAAGTAAGTTTTATGGTAAAACATGGCAGCTAACTTTGATGCAAGGAAACAGAAACAGTCATCAGATGCACTTTATCTGATCTGGCGCTGACCAAATTCACAAAAACCTCTGGAGCTTTACTATAAAAAGACTCATCATTTTGGAGATGGTGTCAGATATATCAGGAGAGACCTTTCAGTTTTAAACTTCAGAGGGCACGTGCGACCACTCACTTTTTTAAACCTGCTTACATTCGCATGAATTTGAGAACCACAGAGAAGTATGCTACATGTAACCATCATGCTGTTTGAATTTGTACTTTTCAAGTCAACTTGAGTCAACCATTTTTCATATTTATAATGATTAAAAAAATAAAAAAGCTAATCTAATCTTCACTGCAAATTTGAAAACAATTTCAAAAGCTTTTAAGGTCAACTACCACTGACTATGTTATGTCACTTTACTGCATATTTTAATTAATTGCAAATGACTAAAAATAAAAATAAAAAAGTATGAAGAGGGTCAAACACGCAAGAAGGGGCCAAAACTGATGATGAAGTTCACTGCATTTTATTAAGATGAATCAAATGAGTCAGCTGGCACCAAAGCGGTCTGGTTCAAGGTCACATCTAGTCAATTTTCTCTCTCGGTTAGTGGAGGACTAAAGCTCTCTGCCTCTTTCTCAGTCCCACACACACGCAAATTGCCATATGGCCCAAAGATATCTGAATAAGAGAGATCCAGCAGCATAGTTGCATAATCATGCCTTGTATCTGTTTATATTGAGACTACTTAATACCAAATAACAAACCTCAGTATAGGCAAAGTATTGGATACCCAGCTTTAATTCGTATTCACAGACCACAGATCAAAAGAAACCACGGGTTAGTCGGTTTTAACCAGCTCACACCACCACCAGTGATCTGCAAAGTTTTCCTCTGTTGCTGGCCATTGAGCCATAGCATTGGATATTCTTACCGTTCTGCTCATTGTGTCCTTCATTTGGCCCTCTGGGCTCCTGAGCATCCAGTCAGGCTTGGCAGCCATGGTACTTAGCGGTAGTGAGTTGCCTTTCTCTTCCATCATTACAGACGCATGAGCAACAACTCAACTCTCCAAGTGTCATCCTCATTTGATAGACACTATCTATCAAAGAGGTATTTACAGCAGATTTAGATGATGTGCAACACTTTTTTTCTCACCTCCACACGTGCTCGCTCACACACACACACACACACACACGCACACGCATGCAAAAGCTACAGTATGAATCTTATGAAGCTGCCTATGAAAGCATCATCTCTTGGACTGTGAACTGAAAATGTTTTTTTGAATGTTTTTTTCCCTATTAACATATGAAATGAAACAAAAGTCTATCTATCTATCTATCTATCTATCTATCTATCTATCTATCTATCTATCTATCTATCTATCTATCTATCTATCTATCTATCTATCTATCTATCGATCTATCTATCTATCTATCTATCTATCTATCTATCTATCTATCTATCTATCTATCTATCTATCTTTAATATAATAGATGTAATATATGTAAAGGTAAAATCACAACCCTTGAAGTATGTAAAAGTGATTTTGTTGAGGAGCTGCAGTACTATTAAGTACAAAAAGAAAAAAAAAGTTTGAGTGGGAGGATGTGTATGCGTATGTGTATATTTGTGTGCTTTTTTTGTGAATATTGATGATGATGATCTAGTGTGGGAGGAATGGGTATGTGGGCTGCTTGAGCGATGTCTGACCTTTGCTCTGAAACTAGTATCTATAATATTCATCTTCTTTATGCTAACAAATGTCAGCTTTGTGTATTTATCTTCTATTTTTCAGCAAAACTTCAATTTAAAGCAGCCAAATAACTTAATCAACATAGCCCACACTGCAGATAATAAATACTATGTATTCAGGAACAAATAAGGACATTGCCCCAAAGAGCATTATTAAAAATAATGGCAAAACATCCATCTCAACCCTTCGAATCAGTATCTTTGGGTAAATAAGGCATTACCTGATATCAAATCAAAGATCTCAAAGAAAGTCAGCAAATACAAGCTAATTGCCAGCTATCTTTGATACACAACACCCACCCACCCACATATTATGTATATATATATATGACACTCTCTGGTATATAAAGTGGCATGTAGGGACACCACCTTTTTATGCATAAAGACCATTTTAACTGTTCGTCGATGATGCTATTTTCTTTTTTATTTAACCCATAGCAGCTAAGTAAATTTAGCTGACAATGCATCAATATTACTTAAATATGTCCATATTCAATTTCAAATATTTATTACAAACTAGATCAATACCAAAAGTTAACATTAAAATCTAAAATGTATTCTTAAAGAAAAACCATATAAAACACACATATAAGAAAAAATGAGGGATGCCAATTTCAATTAAATTTACCAGAACATTGTGGTCTTATTTGCATCTCTTTTAGAATCGGTGGCTAAGAAAATGAAAACAAATCTAGCTTTTTTCCCCCAATAAACCCCTCCATTAGAAAACAACACAAAACATCAAAAACTACCAGCATAAGAATGTCTGAGTAACTGCAAGTAAGATTTTGGCCGATTTCTGTTAAATCACGACTTTTACAAGAACCATCAGTTCAAACAGAGAGGGGGAGTAGAGTGTGAAACTGTGAGGTGCAAAGAGACGTAGGCATTACTGTGACCTTCCTTTCCAAGATTCCCCATTTCACTTAAACACAGGTTACTTTCAGTGCACCTGTGTTCTTTTCAACATCAGTTAGACTTTAAACCATTTCTGTGTGATTGTGAAAGTGATCTGGAGGCTTGCCAATAGCTATATTGCCCTCTACTGGCCAACACATTTAAAGGAAACTAGCCATGCAATTGCAGCAAATAACAGAGTCTAATGAAAACTTTAACTTTAATGTTAATATTCACAGCTGTGGTCTTTTAATCAAGGAAGAAGCCACTTACTGTTCATCTCCAACTTTCTTTATCCACTCCACATCACACTGTCCACATGTGGAGCTCACCTCCTGTGCAAAAGAGAGTCATATCAGGCGTCATACTTTCTGTATATTACCTATGTGCAATATGAACTATATGTGAATGTGGAATTCATGTTCAAGATTTTGGGGTCGGTAAGATTTCTTAAAAATGCTTTTGAAAAGTCTCTTATACTCACCAAGGATGCATTTATTTGATCATAAATTCAGTTAAAACAGTAATATTGTGACATATTATTACAATTTAAATTACATTTATGTTTTTAATATACTTTAAAATGTAATTTATTCTCATTACTCCAGTCTTCAGTGTCACATGATCCTTCAGAAATCCTTCTAATATGCTGATTTGCTGCTCAAGAAACATTTCTTCTTCTTATGTTTATAAAACACTTTTGTTGATTAATATTTTTGTGCAATGTAATGCATCCTTGATAAATAAAAGTATTCATTTCTTTCAAAGAAATCTGAAGTCCAAGTTTATGAAAGCATGAAAGGTCACGTCACTGCTAGATCTGAGACAAAATTCAAAGAGAGACAAAATTGTTTTCTTTGAATCTGAGAATAGTTGAGACAAAACTGCCTGTTACAGCACAGATCAGTCAAAGAGACTCGCTTCTCTTGGAAAAAAAGGTTCTTATATAGAACTTTAAAGGGTTCTGTCAGGCACTTCATATATAGATCCTATTAGACGTTTCCATCATAGGATCCTTTTATGGATTTAGTTTTAATAAATGAATTTGGTTTTAATTTGGTTTTAAGCAGCTTGTAAACATACTTTATCACTTGAAAAAAATAAAATAACCTGTTAAACAATAATTTAATGCAATCATTTAAGACATTTCTCTTTATTTAGAACCTTTTTGGCATAAGGGGTTATTTAAAATTGAGTCAAGAACCCTATAAGGTTGTATATAGGACCCCATTGAACCTTTTTATCTAAGACTGTGATTTTGGTCAAAACTTAATTTTAACATTGTGTAGTTCTAATGTCAGTCTTTAAGCATGTGCATGTCACTGACCCTCTGTCTCTGGTTGCTTTGCAATTCTCTCAGCTCTTCCCGTAATCTCTCACATTCCGCTTTTAGCTCCTCCTCCCTCTGACACGCCCCCTGAGCCTCGTGCCGTGCCCCCTCTAGCTCCGCCTCCAGGCGCTGTAATTTGAGGTCAGAGAGGGTGTCCAGACTTCGGGAGCTCTGTAGGGTCATGGGGCAGTCTAGCACTTGGGATGGACAATTATTATGATTAGATAAGCTGAGTATTGCATCAGTGAATAAAAATCAACATCTGTCATGTGCCTTTTACTGCTAGAACATAGCCTTTAAGGAGATAGTTATCCCATGATTTACTCACCCTCAAGCCATCCTAGGTGTATATGACTATCTTTTTTCAGACGAACACAATTGGAGATATATTTAAAAATATCCTGGCTCTTCCAAGCATTATAATGGTAGTGAATGGGGGGCGTATTTTCCATCCATCATAAATATAAAATATACGGCTCCAGGGGGTTAATAAAAGCCTTCTGAAGCGAAGTGATGGGTTTTTGTAAGAAAAATTTCCATATTTAAATCTTTATAAAGTAAAATAACTAGCTTCCGCCATAAGACCATACACATACTGCGCAAGTCGACTTGCGCCAAATGAGTAACCCCTGAAGTGATGTATGATGCAGGATGTAGGAGTAGCGTAAGCTTAGACTCCTCTCTCGGTTTAAACAAATATGGCTTTGCAACAAACTCAAGCTCCTCTTCTCTTATATCAAAAACCTCTGACATTTCTCTTTAAGATTTCTTGTTTTAGACTTCTATTCATGAGTTTTGTTTTGCTCCTCTGTGCTTTCGTGTTCGTCATAGTGTAATGTGTCGGGTCAGGGGTCACAGCAAATCGATGCGTATGACCGTCTGCCGGAAGCTAGTTATTTTACTTTATAAAGATTTAAATATGGATATTTTTCTTACAAAAACCCATTGCTTCAGAATGCCTTTTTTTAACTCCCTGGAGCCATATGGATTATTTTTTATGATGGATGGATGCATTTTTTGGGGCCTCAAAACACATACCCAATGTGAGATTTTCAAATTTTAAGTTATTAAAGAATTAAGTAAAAAAAAAAAAAAAAAATAGATGGAACATCAAAGGCTGAAATTATCCACCAATCTTCCCAAAATATAAGCAGAGTTTGCACTAAGGTAGGGTTAAATAAATCACAGATATTGTGAAGTATAATGTTTCATGAATATCGATATATTGCTGGCATTCCTCAGAAGAACATGGGATGTTGCAGACAAATTGTCCAAAAGCATGTCTTCGAAGCAACACATCTATCTCTGACCTTATCTGTCACTCAAAACAGGTCGAAACAAGACTAGAAACAAGTCCAACAAATATACCTTTTGTGCTTCTCTACGCCATGTAATGGGAAATTCTCTCCTCCATCAGCCAATGGAAACAGTTGGAAACTTACAAATATCTGGACAGGAGGTTTGGTTGCCAACATTGTTAACAGGGCAGAAATCCAACCTAAAGTCCCCCTACACGCATCCTTTACTCCATGTAGCTCTGAAACCTTGAAGATGGAGAATACAAGACTGAACTATTTCCTGTCAAAGCATCCTGCTCCTCACCCCCGGCGTGGGCACTGTGATTCAGCAGCTCATAGAAAAGCAGTCCTTGAGCCAGCAGCTATTGTGACAGTTCAGCAATAAGCAAGCAGAAAACACACACCCCTGCACGCCTACATCTCACACCAAAACCACAGTGAAATGGATTTTTATTCTTTCTTTTTTTTTTTTTCATATTTGCATGTAATATTTGTATTCATGAGTGCAGACAAAATTGACATCATTCTTGTATTATTTTCTGACAGGGTTACAGAACATCTCTGTTGCGTTATTTACATAAATACATAATTTGCTTGAGTTTTCTGGGTTTATTTGACTGCTGTTGAGTGCCTTTGAGTTTGACTGAAATGTTTTAGATCCCTGAAAGGGGTCACAAGGGAAAGGTATGACCTTCTCGAAAAAATAAGCTTTCCATTTAGTTACATAGTCTCTTTGTGTTGAGTATTTCCTGAGCAAAAAAAAAAAAAAAGACAGTGAAAGGAAAGAGAGAAAGGAAGAGGGGAATGAGGTAAAAGGAGAGAGATACAACACAACACTGCCATCAGGGGAAAAAACAAAGAGGACAACAGGACCGATGCTTGGCCTGTTTGAAGTCCTTCATAGGAGAGGGGCTCTTTGAAAAAACAAAATTAGGCTAGATTGAAAACTGGACATAAATTGTGAAGCATATATAATGAAAAAGGACACTTCAAAGACCCCAATACACAATATGTTTTTGGAGCTGAATACAAATGAAGCAGGCATATAAAAGGACAAATAATGAACAAGATCTTATGCTGATAAACAACTCTAATAGGAAATATGGCAAAACACTGAGCATTTCATTCTCTTAACCACAAATTATTGGTTGGGAAATTAGCAAAATAAGCAAATGCACTGCTTAAAAAGCTATAGCTGTCTCAGAAAATCATCAAAGACAGAATGAAGTTTTTGGCAGAATATTGGAAGTTGTGTGTGGAGTGATGAATCACAATGAAACACGAGTTGCATGGTGATGATCTAGAGCGCTGTCTTCGAAAATCTGCTGAGAAATATATAATAACTGCATCTCTAACACAGTGAAGCATGGAGGGAGAGGTGTCATTGTGTGGGGAGCTTTTTTAGCTGCTGGTATTGGTGAGCTACTTCACTGTAAAAACTCTTTAATGCTTTTGGGTACAGGAGAATATTGCAGAATGGATTGATTCCCACAAATGAAAAGTTGTTATATAATAGTATGTAATATATGTTATAGTCCATCAGGCTCATGTTTTGGCCTGGTCAGAGTCCACATATGGGTCTCACATTAAACTAAAACGAACTGGGAGACATTTGTTTTAACTACTCATTAACTGTTTGAAGCCATTAACATTGAGTGGAACAACACTGACTCTTTATCCTGTAAAAGGCTGTCTGGAAAGGCTGTTCTGTGCTATGCTACTTTATCTACAGTATTTGTGCAATTCTTGCTAATTTCCTGACCAGCGATTTGTGATTAAAATTGGTTAAGACCATTAAAGAATTAGTTCACCCAAAAATGAAAATTATGCCAGTAATTATTCACCCTCATGTCGTTCCAAACCTGTAAGACCTTCATTCATCTTTGGAACACAAATTATGATATTTTTGATGAAATCCAAGAGCTCTCTGACTCCTCCATAGACAGCAATTTAATTACCACTTTCAAGGCCCAGAAAGGTACTAAAGACATCATTAAAATAGTCCACATGACTACAGCGGTTCAACCTTAATTTAATGAAGCGACGAGAATACATTTTGTGCGCAATAACAAAACAAGGCTCAGTATTGGCCAAAGCTGTTCATGTGAGCAGCACGACGCAAGCGTGTGATGCTGATGCAGGAGCCAGCCAATAATGAGTCGGCGTTCTGACATAGAACCTGGAAGTGCTGAACGTAAACAGCGTAGGAGACTGACAAGGAAGAGAAGAAATTGTTGAATAAAGTCTTTATTTTTGTTTTGTTTTTTCGCACAAAAAGTATTCTCATCGCTTCATAAAATTAAGGTTGAACCACTGTGGTCATGTGGACTATTTTAATGATGTCTTTAGTACCTTTCTGGGCCTTGACAATGGTAATTAAATTGCTGTCTATGGAGGAGACAGAGAGCTCTCGGATTTCATCAAAAATCTTAATTTGTGTTCCGAAGATGAACGAAGGTCTTACAGGTTCGGAACGACATGAGGGTGAGTAATTAATGACAGAATTTTCATTTTTGGGCAAACTAACCCTTCAAAAGTAAATATTCACTAAATATTTTTCCATTTTTTGTTTTGAAATAGATGTGACGTAAGATCATACAAATTGCAGTACTATCCGAATACACTAATTTTCATTCACTCATTTACTTGTATAGAGAGCTACCTGTATATGACATTCACTATGTAGTGAATAGTGCATGAGTGAACAAGTCAGCAACAGTAGCGGTTTTAACCACAGATCTGCATGTCTTAGAACACTGAGTGATTTCTAAATGAACATCTGCATGCATACACACAAATCAAGACTTACTATGCGGGTCAGGGCTGTGTAGTTGCAGATACTGCATGTCTTTGTTGTGAAGCTGTGTGTTGAGTTTGTGTAGAGAGCTCTCCCTCTGCCTCAGAGCCGACTCGAGACTGTGAATCCGCTCAACGTGTTTCTCCACCAGAGACGTCTGAGACCGGGAAAGAGTGAGAGAAGAAAGGGAAAAGAAGAGATGGAAAGGGACAAAGATGAACACAAAAGTAAAAGATTATAAAAGATTAAAACTGAAACACCAAAAGAGAAAGCACAGAGAGTAACACAGGCAATGAGGGACTGATCAAAAGATAGACAAGGGCAAAGAGGCCATTATTTCAACTATGCAGATTCTTCCGACATTCACGTCCATGTGGAATTTTTGTCAGCAATAAAAGATGAGGACATGTAGATGTAACAGCTGATAGCTGGCTGAGTGTTTCGGAGAGGCGAACGGCACAGATGCTCAAAAGCTTGCATCATGCAATTTTCAAAACTTCACTCTTTTGGTCCCGGCCAAATCCAATCGAAACCATTTGAGACCCATGTTTAAAACTTAGAACGCAAATGTGCATATATGATTACAGATATCCGGCATCATCCACTTATACAAGGGCTTGGCTGGGAAATATAAGAGCCCGATTACATTCACACAGCCCTGTTAGGATGTACGCAGGGTACAAGATTAATCAAGTGGACACCTGGTTGGATTAAAGCCTGAAGCACATGGAGAGGCTAATTATCACAACTGCCCATCCGCTCGGCAGCCAAACTTAGCATGGATGTCGGGGAATGAATGTTTCAGAAGAGCTCTCACCATCTTGTCCAGGTCTCGCTGAAGGCTGGACTTCTCCATGTGGATCTTCTCATAGGCCTGAATGACATCTTCAAGCTGCTCCTCTCGTTCTTTGCTCTTCTGAAGCTGTAGAATACACACACACCTAGCTTAATCCTCACAAAAATCTTTTTGCATTTTTACATTTTCATCAAAACATTATTTAGTGTTTTTAGTATGTACTTTGAATTACAAGGACAGTTGGGCTGTCCTCAGGCTGTATAATGACAAGCTGTTGCAACACTTGGTATTAGGCAGGTGTAGTATAAAAATATATAATACATATATATATCTCATTTTGTCAGTTATTTCTTGTCACATTTCTTTTTTTACTGGCTTGTTTGTTACCATTATGGAATTTTTATGTTCCTAATAGGCCCATAATATCAGTTCTGCTGGAAGCTGTGACTTAAATCTTATGCATTTAGGTTTTTTAATTTTTTTATTCGCCACTGTTGAGATAGAGTGTCAAGATAGATATGGAAGCAAGAGGCTTCTGGACCCATTAACTATATTTCAATAATAACAGGGCTCAACTAAGGAAAAACAGCAAGCATTTCAGTAGTTCTGATTTAAACTTGCCCCACCACAAAAGGTTTACATTTACTAGAAATATTTTATGTGTGTGTGTTCTGTGTGCTTGTTTTCATGATTTATGAGTACACAAATTTGTATAATGACATGGGTATTGCACTGGTATTACGACGTAAACATGTTTTATGATGACATTTCATGAGTCCTCATATATAAAATACCTTTAAAAACATACTAAACAATGTTTTAATAAAAATGTAAAAATGCAGAAAGTTTTCTGTGATGGGTAGGGGTAGAGTAGAATGTACAGTTTGTACAGTATAAAAACCATTACACCTATGGAGTGTCCTTACTAAGATAGCAAAACAAACCTGTGTGTGTGTATGTATATATATAAGATACAGTAGAGTAGACTGCTGGAGTAGACTTTACAGTGCTTGACTCTTGTATTGTCAATACAAGATATTGTGACCAAAAAATGATGCACCTCTTGAGTCTTGATTAAAAAAAAAAAATGTTGTGATATTATTTCCATTAAGAGGTGCATCAAGTTTTGGTCAAGATCTTGTACTGACAATGCAAGAGTCGAGCACACTGTAAAGTCTACTCCAGCACATCCTAAAGACTGTCAATGAATTTAAGGTCTGGACTCAAGCCCAAAGTATACTTCATTTTTTTACACGTATGCGAAGAGGTTAGAAAGTACCTTCATTTGTACAACTCTAGCATGAAAGAATACAAAGATGTTTACATAGGTTACTTTGCAAGGCTGTGCGTTTATCTGAAGTATACTATGGGCTTAAAGGGTTAGTTCACACAAAAATGAAAATGTGTCGTTCCACATCCGTAAGACCTTCGTTCATCTTCGGAATGCAAATTAAGATTTTTTTGATGAAGTCTGAGAGGTTTCTGTCCCTCCATAGAGATCCAATGCAAGTACCATTCCAAGGTCCAGAAAGGTAGGAAAATCATTAAAGTACTCCAGTGGCTTCAACTCAGTTTTATGAAGCGACATGAGTGCTTTATTTGTGCAAAAAAACATAATTTACCACTTTATTTACAAAATAATATTATCCAAAGCGTGTTCATGCAACAATGTCAGCTCTCGCGTGAACACAAAACACATGCGTCCTGGTGCTTTTGTAAACACTCGCGCATGTGCCTTGTGTTTACACGCGAGTCTAAACACAACACGCATGTGTTGTGAAGCTCTCGTGAACGCGCGTTGCAGATCAATATTTTTGTAAGTAAAGTGGTAAATTATGTTGTTGTTTTTTTTTGCACAAAAAAGCACTCGCGTCGTTTCATAAAATTGAGGTTAAACCACTGGAGTCACAGAGTATTTTGATGTTTTTCCTACCTTTCTGGACCTTGGAGTGGTAGTTGAGTTGGATCTCTATGGAGGGACAGAAACCTCTCAGACCTCATCAAAAAGATCTTAATTTGCGTTCCGAAGATGAACAAAGGTCTTCCGGATGTGGAACGACACAAGTGTGAGTAATTAATGACAGAATTTTCATTTTTGGGTGAACTATTCCTTTAAGAGGTGCCAATTCATGTGTGAAAATGACAAATCAGCAACATAAAACCAAAGATTATGTTTACAAGGCAAAAACATGAATGTACAAGATCAACAAAATGTAAGCATTTGAGTGGCGAAAGGGCAAGTGATTGTTCTGTCAACTGGTCATGTTGCATACAAGTTTCAAATTCTGACAAATTGCTTGTTGCTGGAAACTGGTAAGGACATGGTGTAAGAAAGAAAAAAAACATTTATAGACACAGGGTGTTCTGCTTGATGTATATAAAAATGAAACAAATGCACTTGTGTTGTTGCCTGCACTTTCATTTAAATACAGACACATAAGCATCTACTTCAATTATCATATAACACACCTCTCTGCAGTGATCCTTTGGCTTCACAGATAATAGTAGCTTATTTTCAGAAAAAATAACAGAACAGGGTATTTACTTTCAATTGCACTGCATTAGATCTCAGCGATAGCTCATGACTGCAAAGCTGTTGGTGTTGGAAAAAAAAAGTAAAGAATGAAACACAACAAGACACGAATCAAGGAGGAAGACCACAGTCAAGCAAGGATAGAGTGGAGGAATAAGGAATGTACACACAAAGTACCACACGTCAGCAAAAGCGAGGGAGGTGTGGGAGAGAGAAGAACAGATGACAAAGAGAAATCTGGCTATTTGACGGAGGGAAGGCTGCTGGGTGGCTATGGAAACACATAGCAAGCATCATTAATTAATGAGACGCTTCGCCAGGCAATGAGCCGAGAGATGCAGAGAGAGAGAGTATGATCTTCCCATTTACACTCCACATCCTAGCCAGTCGGGAAAGACAACTGAGAGCGGGCTTCAGGCACACAAAACCGAACACTTCGTCATCTAAATTATGTAAGGCCTTTGTCATGAATGACTGGGCATTCGAAGTTGTCCTTCATTACCCAACTAATCGTATTACTGTACCACTCTAATCTTTCAATTTTGTGATGTGTAATCCAGATTTACAACACAATATAGCCAAATCACACTATAACACTATAAGAGATTGTTTGAAATTAGCAGAACAACAGATGAAATACAGTCCAGATAGAGGAGGATGTGTGTATATATGTTTGTCCTCTCACCTCGAGGGTAAGCATGTTGACTCTCTGTTGCAGACTGCCATTCTCTGACTGGAGCAGCGCTGTGTCTTTGGGCTCAAAGGAGCAGTAGGAGTTTCTGTCCTCTCCAAACTCACTTATCATGGGGAACTGCACACACACATACACAAAAAGTGACACAAGGGTCATCACAGATACAAACCGCCATTAAACAGAATCATTTATGGTTTAAAGGGTTAGGTCACCCAAAAATGAAAATAATGTCATTAATTACTCACCCTCATGTCGTTCTACACCCGTAAGACCTTCGTTCATCTTCGGAACACAAATTAAGATATTTTTGATGAAATCTGATGGCTCAGCGAGGCCACTATTGAGAGCAAAGCTACCGAATCTCTAAAGATCCATAAAGTTACTAAAAATATTTTTAAAACAGTTCATGTGAGTTCAGTGGTTCTACCTTAATGATATAAAGCAACGAGCATACGTTTTGTGCACCAAAAAAACATAACGACTTTTCAAAAATATCTTGTGATGGCCGATTTCAAAACACTGCTTCTGAGCTTTACGAATCTTTTGTTTTGAATTAGTGATTCGGATCTCTTATCAAACGGCTAAACTGCTGAAATCACGTGACTTTGGCACTCCAAACCACTGATTCGATTTGTAAAGCTCAGAAGCAGTGTTTTGAAATTGCCCATCACTAGATATTATTTAAAAGTCATTATTTAGTTTTTTTTGGCGCACAAAAAGTACTCTTGTCGCTTTATAATATTAAGGTAGAACCACCGTACTCACATGAACTGTTTTAAATATGTCTTTAGCACCTTAATGGATCTTGAGAGGTTCAGTGGCTTTGCTCTCAATAGAGGCCACACTGAGCCATCAGATTTCATCAAAAATATCTTAATTTGTGTTCCGAAGATGAACGAAGGTCTTAGGGGTGTGGAACGACATGAGGGTGAGTAATTAAAGACATAATTTTCATTTTTGGATGAACTAACCCTTTAATAAACAGTTGTACCACTTTTGGCACAAAAACCAGCATCATATTCACTAACCACCCACAATCTGGTGTAACCGGGCACTATCTGCACTGGTTGAACAATGAGTATTTAAATGAAGTCATTAGCTGCATTTGCATTACCTCTCAAATTGCACAAATTGAAATTGCGAACTGAAAATACGGCAAATGGAAACATGTCAATTTCGCAAGAACTCCCATATATTGTAAAAAAACCTTTTACGCTCGCACGAGGGGTTTTTTCAGGCCATGCGAAAAAGGAATGGATTTTTTTTTTCTCACATTTACAGGTCACCTAGCATACGTAAAAGTCGATCATTCTTTAAAGATGGTGCGGTCTGTTTGGACAGAAGACGAGACTTCTCCTTTAATCTCCTTTGATTAAAAATAATGGCTAGTGCAGTGGCTTCAATATACCTAAACCTACTAACATCTGTTGCCATGATTTTTGGAATGACTTATCGCGATAGGAAAAAATTATGTTTTAGTCGCATTACATCAGTAAATGGTAGTTAACTAAATAGTAGTTTCTTATCGACATTTAGAAAATATCGCAAAAAGTTTGCGCAAATCTGTAATTTAAAGCCATCTTTTCAGCACAAATATGCATTTTGTCTATGCAAATGAGGTGTAGGGGTTTAACATTGTGCAGAAATCAGTAGGTAAACAATTTTTTTTAAACAGATGTTTGTGAAAATTCTCTAGCAATTATAAAATGATGGAGAAAAGCATTGGGCATATATCTAGATGCAATGTATCACATGCAATGAAGCGCATTTGTTGTTACTCTCTCACCTCCAATTTCCTTTCCTATAAAACAAAACCAAAAGCCAAAAATAAATAAATTAATAAATGATAGAAAATGTACACTACCTTTCAAAAGTTTATGGTCAGTAAGATTTTTTTCTTTCTTTCTTTCTTTCTTTCTTTCTTTCTTTCTTTCTTTCTTTCTTTCTTTCTTTCTTTCTTTCTTTCTTTCTTTCTTTCTTTCTTTCTTTTTCTGGCTTTCTTTCTTTCTTTCTTTCAAAAGAAATTATTACTTTTATTCAGCAAGGATGAATTCAATTGATCAAAAGTGACAGTAAAGATATTATAATTTTACAAAAGATTTATATTTCAAAAGAACAGCAGTTATTTGCAGTTACTTTCTATTCATCAATAATCCTGGGGGAAAAAAAACATGATTTCAACAAAAAAATTAAGCAGCACAACTATTTCACCCTTAATGATACAAAATGTTTCTGAGCATATTAGAATGATTTCTGAAGGATCATGTGACACTGAAGACTGAAGTAATGGCTGCTGAAAATTCATTTTTTGCCATCACAAGAATACAAAACATTTTAAATCATATTAGAAATCAGTTATTTTAAATTGTAATAAAAATGACAGTTTTTACTGTAATATTGTGAAATTTTGTTTGGTTAAATAATTGCATCCTTGGTGATAAAATCTTACCAACCCCAAGCTTTTGAACAATAGTGTATGGCAACACTTATTTATTTATTTTTTTTACTCCCCTCCGATGACAATTTAGCAGTATATGATTAGACATACCAAAACATATGTAAAACCAGTGAGATATTAGTTATGGTGTTTTAGGTAATTGCCAGGACATACATTATACATACACACTATATATATCTCAGTAGATGCTGTGTGCTTTGATGTGCTGGATCTCATATATTTTTACTCCTACGAGCTTTGAGAGCTGTGTGCATTTTTTCCCCACATTTAGCCCTTTACTAGGCAGTGAGCCATAGTGAACGAAGAACCCTGAAGGCGCGCTCTCTCTCTCTCTCTCTCTCTCTCGCCTTCTGCAAAAACAGCTGTTCTTCAGAGGCTAGCCATCGTTGGTGCATATACATGCATATGTTTGGGGAGGGCCAAACCAAAAAGCTTTAAAGATATCCAATCTGGAGCATCTCCAACCTGCAGCTCCCCAGAGGCCTGGAAGCTGCCCAACCTACCTAGTCGTACCCAAAGATCACATCAAATGAACCAGCTGCTCACTCTGTTGAGTAGGTTATTGCACAGCATAAGCATTGTGCTCCTGATTTGTAATCAAAGGAAGATAAACATTCTCATCTAGAAAAAATAATCTCATGTGAATAACAATCACGTGTTCATGTTTAAAAATTAATAGAGACGTGATCTACTTTCCTAACAATCAAGCGATCTAAACAGCATCAGGAGCATCTTGTATTGTGTGTACAAGTGGCTTTGTGTGTTTTTATGTGGACGCTTGACATGCTAATTACAGAGAGCATGCACACTTGTTTATGTACAGCTCGGCTCACGTGTCAGCTGGCCTATAAATAAAGCTCTTTCATACACGAAGCAGGCACAGCTCTTAATGAGTGCTGTCATGGCACAGTCATTAATCAAATCAATGTTATATGCTTAGCATAAACTCTGACAACAGCTTATATTAGCATTCAGCTGCTGAACTCATAAAGATCACTATTATTTCACAAGAAAACTGTAAAGCAACTCCAAAATAGTTAAATAAAACATTTGGTATCTACCAGCATCAAGTAGGTTTGCTTGACACATGAAGTGGTTAGTTTATTCATTGCTTTATGCTCTTTATTAGTGTTTTCTGCTGTGCAGCAGGTAACCATTTTATCACTTGCTATATGTGTCTACTCTGTTCAACTCTAATCAGATGGCCTATATAGTATGTCTGTGACCATGCCACTGTCTCTGGATTAATGTGAGATAAGGCAGCAAGGTATAGGGGAAAAGGTTTCCTAACAAGGATGTCTAAACCCTACTTTTGACTGGATGATTATGTCATATATACTTGACAATAGCTAAAACATTCTTAAGCATCTTTATACTGTGGTATAGTAAAAACTAATTTGACAGGCAATGCCATTTGAACATGACTCATTTTGAAATTTTAATTAGCTTAATTAGGCTTAACAGACTATTTTATCTACAGTTGCATCCACAAGTAAATATTCATATTCTTTTCTATTATTCTATTCTATTATTCTATTCTATAATATAAGCTTTTTGAGAATTTTTTTAAAATGTAAATGTGATGTAATCTGATGTAAATTCATTTTTTGTACTTTAAAGCATAAGGCATAAGAATGCGTCACTGTGTCACTGAGTCGCCCTGATGGACAGATGATGAGCGGGCGCCTCACAAGGCTCTGCTGTATTGCATATTTAAGTTTAAATCAGTGCTGTCTAAAGCCAAACAGACAGTAAAGAGGATTTTTTTTAAACTTCTAAGGACTCAAAGACTTCTTTTCATAACAAGCAGCCAACGAGGTTATTACGGACACCTTCAATACACTTGTTTAATATATTGAAGGTGTCCATAATAGCGCTAAGTGTCATTTTGTATCTCGTTTACTTTTTGACTATGTATTGTATAATTTGCTGAAGTGTTTGTACCATGTTCATTTATGAATACAGTGCTTTTACGGCATAAAGCCTAAGAAAAATAAACACCCGTTTCAAGGAACAGACCTGTGTCTGTGTTGTTGTGAAGAGAGCTATACTGAGACCACATAAAAAATCTGGGATTTCTTTCATTTAAACCTGGAAATAAGCAGCCAGTTTTAAACAAGAAATGTAATAGTAGTAATTTTAAATTCTGCACTATTTCTAGGTCACTAATCAAAAGTTTTTTTGTGCTTCCACTAAAGCTCAATATGCTTTTTGGATCATTCTCAAATCAAGCTGGATAACATGATCATCGGGCTTTACACAAACTTGTGGAGTTCATGCAGCTTCATCTTGCTGCTGTCATTAAAGCAAATGGGAAAAACAAATACTGTTTCAGAAAGAACTTCTGAAATAGTGGGTCTTTGAGATTTGTTACTTTCGATATGAAACAAAGTCTCAGCTTTTGAAATCTCTCAATTTTAGAATGAAATTCAGAGTTTTGACCCTCTTTAATGTGGCATGACAGATCCCTGTATCTGCCTCAGTTCAGTGGCAGTTTAACGCTCATGAATCAATCATCTCTTACGCTTAAAGATATAGCATGAAATACACATGAATAAACTTCAGAAGGTACGTTGAAAGAATGTAACGTGTCATGTGATCTCTCAATCGCGAAAAGACAATCAATAAATCAGCTTGTATGTTACGTAATGTTTTATTTACCTCAGGAAAGCCATTCAATGCCCATAAACTCGTTAGTTAGCTAGAAAAAAAATAGTCAAGAGAGGAACATTTTGCTAAATATATGCATTGTCTTCATTATTTAATGTAGCCTATGTTTGAATACATTTTTCAAGTTATACAGCCACAGTTTAAATGCTTATATTTCAATATATCATTAAAAAAGTTGATATAAAAACAATACATTTTTATATACAACTTGGTTGAGTGTTGATTATTGAATAAAATTGATTAATTTATTGATTATTAAATAAACTTTAAAGGATTAGTTCACCCAAAAATGAAATTTCTGTCATTACTCACCCTCATGTCATCCCAAACCCCGTAAGACCTTTGTTCATCTTCGGAACACAAATTAATATATTTTTGATGAAATCCAAGAGTTATCTGAAACACATATAGGCAGCAACGACAATGCACCTTTTGAGGTCCAGAAAGGTATTAAAGACATCGTTAAAATAGTCCATGTGACTACAGTGGTTCAACCTCAATGTTATAAAGTGACAAGAATAGTTTTTGTGCAAAAAAACTAAACAAAAATAATGACTTTATTTAACAATTTGAACTGTTGTCATATGCAGTTGACGTAGTGAACGCAGTGCAGAGCTTCCGTGTTTACGTCCGAACGCCGGCTCAGTATTGGCCGACGCTATACACGTGAGCAGCATGATGCATGGTTGTGATGCTGATGCAGAGCCGGCCAATAATGAGTCAGCATTTGGACGTAGAACACGGAAGCTCTGCGCTGCGTTCACTGCAACCGCGCATGACAACAGTTCAAATTGTTAAATAAAGTCATTATTTTTGTTTTGTTTTAGCACACAAAAACTATTCTCGTCACTTCATAACATTAAGGTTGAACCACTGTACTCATGTTGACTATTTTAACGATGTCTTTACTACCTTTCTGGACCTCAAAAGGTGCAATGACGTTGCTGCCTATGTGTGGTTCAGAAACTCTCAGATTTCATCAAAAAATATCTTAATTTGTGTTCCGAAGATAAATGAAGGTCAGAAATGCCAGAAATGTCATTTTTGGGTGAACTAACCCTTTAATTTCGGTTTCAGTAAAAAATTTATTTTGGTTTATCACTTGTAACATTAGACATTTCTAGTGTTTTATTCATTAAAAAGGGCTGCTTGCATATAAAGTTAATTGTACAGTAATGGAAGTACAAATAAACTACAAACCCAAGTACAACTGGCCAGCCAGTTACACCTCCGGCCGACATCTAAGGTGACCTCTGCTGATATCTTAGGCTAAAGGATCTTTGAGGCGTTTTGTACCTTTATCTCGTAAATCTTGAGTTTTCTTTTGATGTCTGCATTTTCTCGCTCAAGGCCAGCCAGTCGAGTCTTAATGTCCTGGTAGGCGCTGATGAGGGCGAAGTGGGAGGCAGAGTACATATCCTCTGATAAGGGAGAGCTGGACCAGCCCACCCCGCAGCCATCTTCTTTCAGACCCTCGTTACCCCCCAGCAGGCCCAACTGGCCACCGAAGAGAGACTCCATGACTCCTGATCCTCAACCTGTGAGATGCGAGAGAGAAAGAGGAAGGTTGTTTATGTGAATTAAAAATGTGAGCTAATCAGCCTTGGGACGTTCGTTCTTTCATCTTGAACATAATTTTTCACTTCTTCTCATCACTTCTTCAATGGTTTTGTTGTTGTGCATGCTCTTCCCTTTATAAGCTCCACTTCACCCTCACTCAGGATAATTATTTCCTTTCTCAACTACGCTTCTCATTAGTATTGACATCCACGCCACAAACCACCAAACCAAAGCATCTTTACTGAAGGCCAAGGTTGTTTTCTTTCTCAACCACATGCCCTTTAGCTTCTCTGGATATGTTTGGTCCTTTTTTGTGGGACAATGTGGACCAACAACAGTCAATGAGACGTCATCAATTATTCAGGAAGACAAAGGCCAGAGACACTTAAAAGAGCTGAGCAGCATGACCTGATTCAAGTACACGCTGTGCTGCTAAGAGGATGACATCACCGCCTAGCAACATTCACTGAGATCACATGTGTAGCTGCCATTTATCACAAGCTTCTACAGGGTCAGCAAATTTTGTGAATACAGCATGTTGATGACATTAAATCTGCTGGAGAGAAAAACAGGTGCTTCAAAAATCCGCTATCATTTAAATTTTTTATTGATAGGGTACATATAAACTGTGTTCCGAAACCTAATGAGCTGCCTAGCTGTCTTCTTTAAGTCAGCATCCTAACTGAAATGAAACCTCTTAAGTGACAGATTTGGAGCGCTCTACATAGGCAGCAACTCTGTGCGTCATATAAATAGTGCTCCTCACACAAACCACACAGGAGATATGACTCACAATTGATGGCAATTGTTTGCTGTTAGCATGTTGCTAAGCTAACAATGTGATACATAGTTCATGCAAATATTGTGTATGGGCCTACTTTTAAATGTAATTGGCCCATTTGTTATTAGACTGAAATATTTTTTATCCATACTTTTCAGTATTGATTATATACAGTGGTATAAATATATTATTTCCAAACAACATTTCTAATGCTTCGCACTTATATTACAATTCTGGCCAATAACGATAAGCTGATACTTATTTTTATGGTGTGGCTGATAACTCATTAATGTCCAACATTATAATTCTATAAGGTTTCTTCTAAATAAATAAAAAATTAAATAGAACTAAAATCAAGTGAATTTAGGCATCACAACATTATAACAAAATTTTAGATTTTTAAAAAATATATATTTTAAAAGAAGACACTTTTGCTCACCAAAGTTACATTTATAGTTAAAAAATACAGTAAAAACAGTAATATTGTGAATTATTATGTATATATTTTAAAAAGTAAATTTTCCGTGATGCAAATTTTCACTAGCCATTACTCCAATCTTCAGTGTCACATGATCCTTCAGAAATTATTCTAATATGTGGCTTTGGTGCTCAAGAAACATTTATTATTATTATCATCAATGTTGAAACAGTTGAAAGAAGTGCTGCTTACTATTTTTGTGGAAACCGTGATACATTTTTCTGAATTCCTTGATGAATAGAAAATAGCCCAAGATGACCCGAGTAGGAATTTCTCTTGGTTCTGAAACCAAGAGAAACAACAGAAGTATACTAACTGCTCAAAGACATGAGCTTGACTTGAATGCATGATGTGAGATGTCAGACATCCATGTTTGTAGAGGTCTAGCTCTATTAGTCCCCTGTGTATTGCCTTCATGCCCTTCAGTTCCCAGAGCCCGCTGTTCACACCATGATGAATCGCTCCAGTGCCATCAACAACACTCATTCACACTAGACAGCACTGCCTCAACAACAAGACAGGACACAAACATGGATAGAAACATAGAGTAAGCAGAAAAAAAAGCAACATCTTCACATTAAACCGTTTAGTAAGATAATATGGATATGTGTGCAGCATCAGGTTGGCCATCTGATGCAGCACGGAGGTGTGAGGAGATTTTACTGCACACAAAATGAGTCAGATGCTTCTTACTTAGTGAGCTATTTTTAATAATTTGCGTACCAATGTTAAAAAAACGTACAGAGAAGCCTTGGACCTCTTCCTGGGTGTTCTCTTACTCTCTCTCTTTCTCTCCATCCTTCAGGGTAATCCAGAAAAACACCCACTCACATCAATACATTTGCTTAGGCATGGCTAAGCAGCATGACCATGGGGGAGAGATTGCTGTTCTGATGAAGGTGTGAATGTGTGTAGGTGGAAGAATATCACTTTAGAGACATTCCAACCCACTACATTAATACAAGTGTGTTCTCACTCAGGGCTTCTCTGTGTGCTGATAAGGAGTTGCAGCACAATGTACTTATCTCATGTGATGTCTGTTATTGCAAACATATTGAAGTGTCATGCCCATAGATTTATATCTCTGATAATAAAGTTGCATGATTATTATTGTAGTAAAAAAATGTGTAGCTGAAACGTAGCAGTCAGAAATGACCTAATCACGTGTAAATTTGGCTGGTTCAATAGGGTTGCACATTTTCTCCACTGTGGAATTCAAAAGAAGCTATGAAAATGTCAATGCTGCTCTTTTTCATACAATAAAATGGCATTCACTGGCTGTCAAATTCGGCTGCAATTTTGCTTGGTTTATAAAAACTAAAAATATATGTTCTTTTATTAAAATACATATTTCTACAAATAATAAATATTAAGAAATAAAATATTTACAAATTTATTTATTTAAAAAAATATTTACATTACAATTAGTTTCTGTAGTCTAATTAGGAATATTTTAAAATGTAATGTAATCTAATTACAAGTACTTCATTTTGGGAATCTGATTACATAATCAAGATTAGGCCTACATATAATCAGTTACCCAGCACTGCAACCAGGATTTCAAACTGGGTCTCCTTGCTCAGTCACCATGATTTTGCCAAGTAAGACATGTTCCTGAATCAATATATTTTGTTTATCCTGGAATAACACTCCTGTCTGAAAATGTAGTGCTAACCCCATCCCTATCCCTACCCCTAAACCTAACCCTACCCATAACTTATCCCTAAAATCAGAGAGAAAGGATAGGTGAATAAGAATGGTGCAGAAACCCTTAACCCTTGTTATAAGCCTAAACTTGACCTAAACTGTAAACTTGTCCCTCAAATTTGATTGGATGATTGGAACGTTGTTCCAGGATCAACAAAAGCCACATTTCCACCAAAATTACCTGGAACATTTTGTCCCAGGAACTTTTTCCCCCCAGGCGTGTTGATGTCTGCATTTCCATCACGGTCTAAAGTACTGTGAAGATTAGTCCGGTGATGTACGACTGTGCACAACTTTCCAGTTCCCGCCGGATTACGTCCTCCGCATATAAGCTTAATAAAACCTGAACCTCGTTGTTAGTCCATCAGTCATTTTTAAACTCCATTGTTGATTCGAATAGCAAACAACTCTTACTGCATGTACGCAACAAACTTTTAAAAATGGTGGTTGAAATAAAACGCTGCGTGAACTCAACCAATCAGCATGTTCAGCACCCAAGTCCCATCCCCGAAAGATCTTGAACTTTGAAAGAGTACTACCTCGTGAGCAGGGACTTTCTGATGGGGGAATTTTTACCCAGAACTTCATTTAGACCCTGGTTCCTGTGGTCGAAACACACAGAGTACCAAATCACGTTCACACTCCAGGCTCACTGATCAAAACCTATTGATGGACTAACTTGTGTTACATAAGACAAGCTAATACATTGTTAAAATGTTTTTATTCCAGCCACTGGAGCCCCCTAAAACAAATAGGTGCATGATGCCCCTGCTTCCTATTGACAAGAGTGCTGTTCTTGCACAAACATACATCCACCCCAGTCTCAGTGAAAACAAGAATTTTAAGCACATGGATTATAACATGGATCTGACAATTTGTCAGGGCTCAAAACCCTGGCAAGAGAAAACAGACAAATGGGACACTCTTTCCATGGCTAGCTCACCAGACATCTATCTTCCCATCTCACCTATTGTCTTTCTCTCCCCTGCACCTAATTTTGTGAACACTTACACTCTGCGCACACCTATTAAGAATTCCACAGCTCTCCTCCCTGCTTCATTAGAGCAATTACCACAGGAAGTCATTTGTTACCTGGGGCCTAGATGGCACTGGCACTGGCACAGACATAGACATGGACACACACACACACTCTCTCTCTCTCACACACACACACACACACACACATTTCTACTGAGATTTTTTTCAGCAACTCGTTTGCAGCTCATAATTATCCAAATTTTTTTTTTTAAACCTAATGGAGACATAATGGCAATTTATAATTCCTGAATTTATATGCAGGCATATCATTTTTAGGCCTACAACGTGTACATTTTCATAAATGTGTAATGTGTGCAAAAACATTCATTTAGCATGTGCTCATTGTAAAGGCACTAAAATCATTCTGAGATTGAAATGAACATTATTTGCCTTAATAACATGGTGGGCATCACATTTGTTGGAATGATGCTAATGTTCAAATCGGTACCAGATAGATCAGCACGTACACCCTCTGAATGATTTAATAATCTGTCAAACCATCCAAAATTTAGGAACGCCAGCATCCAACTCTCTTCTGCAGACAGTGCTATTGCATAATTTCTTTCAGTCACACTTGCTCATGAAATTGGCTGTCATCCTAAACATTTACCACAAGCCGCATGCAATTACAGACAGCAGGACACAGTCGTATCGGACTCAAGCCCATTTTGTCACGGGGAATCTGGCTCCTATAATGCACGTATCATGGTGCAGGCACACAAACAGACACACACACACCTGTTATTTCAGTGGGGTGTTTATGTGTGTTTTTGGCATGCTTTGTGGCCCCTCACTTGGTGGACGATTAGCAGGGCTGCAGGAGAAGTGTGACTTCCTGTGATAAAAAAAGAAAGAAAAAAAGACCACAGCGGTTCTACAGGTGTATCTTCAAACACACACACATACACACACACACACACACACACACATACACACATGTTCATTTTTGTGAATTGTGGGGACATTCCATAGGCGTAATGGTTTTTATACTGTACAAACCGTATTTTCTATCCCCCTACATTACCCCTACCCCTAAACCTAACCATCACAGGAAACTGTGCACACTTTTACTTTCTCACAAAAACTCATTCTGTATGATTTATAAGCCTTTTGAAAAGTGGGGACATGGGTAATGTCCTCATAAGTCACCTCTTTTTCTAATACCTATGTCATACCCATGTCATTATACACATTTGTGTCCTCATA